>JAOTAX010114146.1:1548-26099 GCA_025629825.1 Erythroxylum guanchezii | reverse complement strand
TGAAATAGAAAAGATGGTTTAAGTACAAGATGGGTTATATGTGAAATGTTGGAAGTTAAAAGTTGGAAAATGTAATTGAAACATGTTCATTAAGTATGTTAAGTGTTTTAGTGATAACTTTTGCTCTACTTATCCAAATGAGATGATTCTTAATTTGGATTAAACTAGCGAGATAAGGCTACAAATTGTCCAATGAAATCTAGTTTTAATTCAATCTCTAAGAATATCAATTTCTAGATGGAAGTTGAGCACATAATATTGTTTCAGTATAAGAACAGTCTGAAATGTTTGGTGTATAACTTTCAGATTTTTGAACAGAATTGAATGATTTTGATGTCATTAGAAAATTGAGACAATGAGGAACATTTGTCTAGAAGGAAGTACCATCAAATTCTTTCAATTACATGATTTAAAAAAGGTCTTGAGTTTTGGAAGGAGTTAAGCATGATTTTTAAATAATTTTGAGGTTTTACTAGATTAATTATTTGATTTGGAGTTAATTATTGTGTTAATGTTAGTAGGATTTTAAAATATGGATTAGTTGCATTAAGTAGCAAGAGTGTATATGTATAGGGGCTTTTTGGGAAGACCACTTAAGCCATTTAAGTTACAAGGCTTACATGTAAGAGTAAATTGGACTTTTTTTTCACTCATTAATGGCAAGATTGTAAATAAAAGGCGTGGTCTTATGTTTAAGAAGGGGGAAAAACGTGGATTGCAAGGAAGAAGAACAGAACCAACAAAAATTATAGAGAAGCATGGAGAGAGTGTCAGTTTTGAGAGAAAGGAAGAAGAAAGTTAGGGTTTCTTCATGTCTTGGGTTTCAAGAGGGATTTTGAAGTTTATTCAAGAAGGAAAAAGGAAGAGGATGATAAGAGCTTCCATTCAAGTCAAGAAACACTTCATTTGGTGAATGATCAAGGTAAGAGTATGTTTGACTTGCTAAATTTTTAGAGAGATTTTGGTTTATATAGCTTAAGAAATGTATGGGTTTAAGTTTTCCAAGATCAATTTTATCATTATGTGTTATGGGTTTCTCAATTTGATATCACTATTGATTTGGGAATTTTGCCATTGTGAATAAAATCAAGAGGGAGGCAAGAGGAGCAAGGGGAGTAGAGGCTTTTTGAACAAGCATTAAGGAAGGAAAATTAAGATGGGTTTCATGTTTATAATTGGATAATGAGCCATTTGTTTTCTTTTTAGTCAAGAGAATAAAATGATTTAGTCAAGAGAATAAAATGATTTCTCAATTGCCTTATAATTGTGGCATTTGTTGCTTTTGAATGGTTTGCGGAATTGCTATATGTTTTGTTGTATGAAATTTTGATGATGAATTGTGAATTGCTACATGAACGGGTTTTCGAAAAAAAATTGCATGTTCATGAAAAACAAGTTTCCGAAATGTTGCCATTTAGGCAATCTGTTTTCAAGTTCATGAATTACATGTTATGTGGGTTTGTGGTGGTCCCCTAAGTTAAGTCACGTGCACGTTGACCTGCCCGCTAGTAGCATGGATCTCCTTCATAGACTTCCATAAGTTCACGGCTACGCAAAACCATTTTATGGGATTGCGTTAGTATGTTCTGTTCACGGCTATACAGGACCATTAAGTGGAAATGTATAGTACGTTCTGTTTTTGGATCCACCCGAACCATTTCTGATGTGCTTACGTGTTTATGATTTATGAACAAGTTGAAAAATGCATCAATTGTGTTGTTTGCAATTTTGATTACAAAAAAAAAATTTTGAGAAACATGTATTTTATGACTCAATAAGAATTTTATGACAATGAACTTTTTGAACGGTTTTTGCTTGTTATTTGTTATAAACTTGTTACCCACGAGCTTTAAGCTCACCACCTTTCATTCCCATTTCCAAGTGATGAGAAAGAGATTGGGTGAAAGAAAGTCAAGGCATTCGTTCGATTATAAATGTTTTGTATTTTAAGTTGGATTGATGTAAAAATAAGATTTTAGACATATGTTGAGAATTATGGGATTTTGTATCTTTTGTTGTAATTCGGGTTGTTTATATTGATGATGTAATGTGGCTTGGAAATGACATTGAAGTTTGTAAAACTCTTAATTTATGATGTAAATGAAATATGGATTTGTGTATGGTTTTAAAATGCGAATTTGTGTATGGTTGAGTTGGAATTAGATGTATTTGAAGAAGTCATCCACTTGTGTTGATGAACTTTGAATATGAGTTGTTGTTACATAAATAAGTGAGATAATATGGAAAGGAAAGATAGGAATGTTTTGGAGCAAGAGATGCTGATGAATATGAAGATTCAAACAAATTGAGGTTGGGAGTTTGATGAATTTCAATTGGTAGTTGAATTGTTATGAATGATGTTGTAATAGAGGAAGTGAAGTTGGGTTAAATTCCAAGTTTTCATGAGGGTAAAATGTGTATTCTGACTTCCAAGGAAAAACTATATCGATTAAATTGAATTAGACAAAGTCATCTACACGGAAGATGTATCTTGTCTTTATAGCTTTCCAATGCTATAAAGTATGCAATTTTTCAATATCAGAGTTGAAAGTTATGCTCATTACAAGTTAGGGTGTCGTAGAGGACGTGTTTCCCGAACAATTAAAGTATATAAAGTGATATCGGACTAGAAAGAGTTGAATTTGGCAAGATTATGAGTAAAGGGGATGTTAGGATGGGTTTAGGACCCTTTGGAGGGGTCTTGGAGGGTGAAAAATTTGTTACACCTGACGGTTACACAGTTTGCCCGTGTAAAATCACACAGCCCGTGTGTTTCCAGCGTAGGAGCACTGTTACATCTGAAGGTTACACGGCTTGTATTTTTTGACCCTTCAAACGATAGAATTTCATTTTGGAGTCTTCAAAAAAGTTGTAGCCTTAGAAGTCTACTTTCAAATCGTCAAAAACGAAGTCAATCAGACATCCTTAGGGAGAGTTATAGCAATTGCGCCAAGGCATGTTCAAAATAAGTAAGGACATGAACATGTTGGATTCGTTTGGCCATAACTTCTTTGTTCAACCTCCGATTGAGGTGATTCTTGAAGCGATAGATTCATAACAAATTTTTATACCTCTCCATAAAAATTGGTAGCCATTGGATTTTAATTGAGAAAGTTTGATTGATAGAAATTAAGGGGTCAGTTGGAAGAGCATGACTTGGTTATCAACATACTATGGATTTTAAGCATATCTTGAGCTATAGAGCTCCGATTGAGATGGTCCTTGCTCTAAAATAAACTAGAGTCTAAGAGATACATTTTTGAAGAAGTCAATTATGATTATTGTGATTTCGTTGTGTGGGCTCACCTTTGTGGCTTGAGATGTTATGAGAGTGACGATGAAACGATGAGGGTTAAAGAGATTGGAAACCCGCTTACACTTTTTGTTTCCGATTCAATTGTTGGGCTTCAAAAACGGGGCTCAATATTTATGGTATCAAAGAAAGGGTTGGGTTCCGGATATGGGATCCAACATGTATGGTATCAGAGCAAGATGATGAATCGATGTTGGTTAAAGAGATTACAAGGAACCACGCTCAGTATTATGGTATTTCGAAGAGTTGGATTCCGGACTCAAGCGGGATCCAACATAGTTGGTATCAGAGCCCCAGCATTAGGATCTTAAATGGGCGTTTTCGAATTATGTGTCAAGGTACATGCATTGTGAACATGTCATAGCTGACATTAGCGATTGATCCCTAGTTCAAGTTGCATGTGTATAAGTCACGCGCATGAGTAATTGTTAAGAGTTTGAATTGATAGAATTAGTGAGAAAAACGATACTCTTTCATGATATGAGAAAAATGAAAGTTGTGGATAATTAGAGATGAGAAACAGTCTATGGTTAAATATGAAAGACAATGAGTTAACGCATTTGTATTGGTGGAATTGAATGACACCAATATCATATTATGGTGCATATCCTCGAATGTGATAAAGATGTGAATGTATTATCATGGATTATTTGAAGAAAATAGGGAGACAAGTAGGAATGATGAGATTAAAGAGTACAAGAAGAATGTATTGAAAGCAGAAATTGTTATGATCTTAAGAAGATGAAATTAGAACCAAATTGGTTGTTTGATTAAGGTGACAAGAGTTTTGATCTACCATAAGAATGTGTTAGTGGATTTGAGATCAATGTATAGCTTTGATTGACTTTTAAGCATGACAGTTATTATCAAAGTGATAACGTTAAATACCATGCGGCATGATACGACAAAAAGAGTCGTCTGCCTCTTTATTTGGATGAATAGGACCAAAGAGGGTCGAAGGTCAGAATTGATTAGAGATGTTACTGATAGGTGAAATTGATCAGTATTATGAAATAAGTGATTTAAGAAAAAAGAATGAATTAGATGGGTCATAACCAAGGGTATGGAAATACAATGAGAGAGACATAAAAGTTAAGTGTACTGACACAATAGAGATGTGAACTATGAAGTAAAGGATGAATTGTTTCTAAGAGTATCACGTTCCCAAAGTGTGTTTATATTGAATTCAAGATGTGCTCAAGTTAAGATAAAGAAGCAACTCAGCTTGAATTGTATTGGTCCATATAAAGTTATTAGGAACCGGACCATTGACTTATGAGCTATCTATTTGTTTGATTACTCAAGTAAGAATTTCGAGGACGAAATTCTTTAAGGGGGGAGAATTGTTGGACCCCGAACTTTTCTATTAAATGAGAAATTGTTGGCGTTTATTCATGTGTAAAGGAAAGGAGAATTCTTGAGTTTGAAATGAAATAGAAAAGATGGTTTAAGTACAAGATGGGTTATATGTGAAATGTTGGAAGTTAAAAGTTGGAAAATATAATTGAAACATGTTCATTAAGTATGCTTCAGTGTTTTAGTCATAACTTTTGCTCTTGTTATCCAAATAAGATGATTCTTAATTTGGATTAAACTAGAGAGATAAGGCTACAAAATTGTCCAATGAAATCTAGTTTTAATTCAGTCTCTAAGAATATCAATTTTTAGATGGAAGTTGAGCACATAATATTGTTTCAATATAAGAATAGTCTGAAATGTTTAGTGTATAACTTTCAGATTTTTGATCCAATTGAATGATTTTGATGTCATTAGAAAATTGAGACAATGAGGAACATTTGTCTAGAAGGAAGTACCATCAAATTCCTTCAATTACATGATTAGAAAAAGGTCTTGATTTTTGGAAGGAGTTAAGCATGATTTTTAAATAATTTTGAGGTTTTGCTAGATTAATTATTTGATTTAGAGTTAATTATTGTGTTAATGTTAGTAGGATTTTAAAATATGGATTAGTTGCATTAAGTAGCAAGATTGTATATGTATGAGGGCTTTTTGGGAAGATCACTGAAGCCATTTAAGTTACAAGGTTTACATGTAAGGGTAAATTGGACATTTTTTCACTCATTAATGGCAAGATTGTAAATAAAAGGTGTGGTCTTATGTTTAAGAAGGGGAAAAACGTGGATTTCAAGGGAGAAGAAGAGAACTAGCAAAAATTAGAGAGAAGCATGGAGAAAGTGTCGGTTTTGCGAGAAAGGAAGAAGAAAGTTAGGGTTTCTTCATGTCTTGGGTTCAAGAGGGATTTTGAAGTTTATTCAAGAAGGAAAAAGGAAGAGGATGATGAGAGCTTCCATTCAAGCCAAGAAACACTTCATTTGGTGAAGGATCAAGGTAAGAGTATGTTTGACTTGTTGGATTTTTAGAGAGATTTTGGTTTATATAGCTTAAGAAATGTATGGGTTTAAGTTTTTTAAGATCAATTTTATGATTATGTGTTATGGGTTTCTCAATTTGATATCACTATTGATTTGAGAATTTTGCCATTGTGAAGAAAATCAAAAGGGAGGCAAGAGGAGCAAGGGGAGTAGAGGTTTTTTGAACAAGCATTAAGCAAGGAAAATTAAGGTGGGTTTCATGTTTATAATTGGATAATGAGCCATTATGTTTTCTTTTTAGCCAAGAGAATAAAATGATTTCTTAATTGCCTTATAATTGTGGCATTTGTTGCTTTTGAATGGTTTGCGGAATTGCTATAAGTTTTGTTGTATGAAATTTTGATGATGAATTGTGAATTGCTATATGAAAGGGTTTTCGAAAAAAATGCATGTCCATGAGAAGTAAGTTTCCGAAATGTTGCCATTTAGGCAATCTGTTTTCAAGTTCATGAATTACGTGTTATGTGGGTTTGTGGTGGTCCCCTAAGTTAAGTCACATACACATTGACCTGCCCGCTAGTGATATGGAGCTCCTTCATGGACTCCTATAAGTTCACGGTTACGCAAAACCATTATATGAGATTACGTTAGTACGTTTTGTTCACGGCTATATAGGACCATTAAGTGGAAATGTGCAGTACGTTTTGTTTTTGGATCCACCCGAACCATTTCTGATGTGCTTATGTGTTTATTATTTGTAAACAAGTTGAAAAATACATCAATTGTGTTGTTTGCGATTTTGATTACATGACCAAAATTTTGACAAACATGTATTTTATGACTCAATAAGAATTTTTATGACAATGAACTTTTTGAACGGTTTTTGCTTATTATTTGTTATAAACTTGTTACCCACGTGCTTTAAGCTCACCACCTTTCATTCCCATCTCCAGGTGATGAGAAAGAGATTGGGTGAAAGAAAGTCAAGGCATTCGTTTGATTATGCATGTGTTGTATTTTAAGTTGGATTGATGTAAGAATAAGATTTTAGACATATGTTGAGAATTATGGGATTTTGTATCTTTTATTGTAATTCGGATTGTTTATATTGATGATGTAATGTGGCTTGGAAATGCCATTGAAGTTTATAAAACTCTTAATTTATGATGTAAATGAAATATGGATTTGTGTATGGTTTTGAAATACGAATTTGTGTATGGTTGAGTTGGAATTAGATGTATTTGAAGAAGTCATCCACTTGTGTTGATGAACTTTGAATATGAGTTGTTGTTACATATATAAGTGAGATAATATGGAAAGGAAAGATAGGAATGTTTTGGAGCAAGAGATGTTGATGAATATGAAGAGTCAAACGAATTGAGGTTGGGAGTTTGATGAATTTCAATTGGTAGTTGAATTGTTATGAATGATGTTGTAATAGAAGAAGTGAAGTTGGGTTAAATTCCAAGTTTTCATGAGGGTAAAATGTGTGTTCTGACTTCCAACGCTATAAAGTATGCAATTTTTCAATATCGGAGTCGAAAGTTATGCTCATTACAAGTTAGGGTGTCGTAGAGGACGTGTTTCCTGAATAATTAGAGTATATGAAGTGATATCGGACTAGAAAGAGTTGAATTTGGCAAGATTATGAGTAAAAGGGATGTTAGGATGGGTTTAGGACCCTTTGGAGGGGTCTTGGAGGGTGAAAAATTTGTTACACTCGAAGGTTACATGGCCTGCCCGTGTAAAATCACACAGCCCGTGTGTTTCCAGTGCAGGAGCATTGTTACACCTGAAGGTTACACGGCCTACTCGTGTTAGGTTACACAGCGGTGTTTTCTGACCCTCCAAACAACAGAATTTCATTTTTGGGTCTTCACAAAGGTTGTATCCCTAGAAGTCTACTTACAAACCATCTAAAAACAAAGTCAATCTGACATCCTTAGTGAGAGTTATAGCAATTGCGCCAAGGCATGTTCAAAATGAGTAAGGACATGAACATGATGGATTCGTTTGGCTATAACTCCTTTGTCCAACCTCCAATTGAGGTGATTCTTGAAGAGAAAGATTCCTAACGCGTTTTTCTACCTCTTCATAAAAATTAGTATCCATTGGATTTAAATTGAAAAAGTTCAATTGATAGAAAGTAAGGGGTCAGCGGAAGAGCATAACTTGGTTATGAACATACTCTAGATTTTTAAACATATCTTGAGCTATAAAGCTCCGATTGAGATGGTTCTTGCTCTAAAATAAACTAGAGTCTAAGAGGTACATTTTTAAAGAAGTCAATTATGATTATTGTGATTTCTTCGTGTGGGCTCGCCTTTGTGGCTTGAGATGTTATGAGAGTGACGATGAAACGATGAGGGTTAAAGAGATTGGAAACCCGCTTACGCTTTTTGTTTCCGATTGGATTTTTGGGCTTTGAAAATAGGGCTCAACATTTGTGGTATCAGAGAAAGGGTTGGGTTCTGGAAACGGGATCCAACATGTATGGTATCAGAGCAAGATGATGAATCGATGTTGGTTAAAGAGATTACAACGAACCACACTCAGTATTATGGTATTCCGAAGAGTTGGATTCTGGACTCAAGCGGGATCTAACAGCTTCTCATGGTTATGAGAAGCTTCTCACGGTCGTGAGAAGTGTTGCATGTCTTGATAAGAGTCTCACACCCATACAACTTATGCTTGGTCATAAGCTACATTTGTTTCGTTCCTCCTTTGATGGTTTCATTATCTATCTCATCTTTTCTTGGCATTTTCTTGACTTTTCTTACTTTTAATCTTCTTCTTCTTGCTCCATGTGAATTTTCGGCTCAAATATAGTACTTTCGACTTACTTTAGCTTCTTTTCCACCGAATTGTGCCTAGAATCATATATGAATTAAAGTTCGTATCTTAAGCATTTTCGTATCATTAATCACTAAGTGTTATTGAATAAATATATAATAAATTAAGCATATATCACATATCATCTATGATGTAGGAATCACCCAAATTTCTCTTGGCAAAATTAAGGTCAGTCAAAAAGCAACCTTCCACTAGGCTTTTAGCAACACCCACCTCATGAAAAGAAGTAGAGCTTGGAAAACCTCATAACCATATTTCTTTAGAAAATAGAGTCAAGATTTCAAGCCATAGAAACTTCATTGAGAAATTAAGAGGCTTTTATAGATAACTTGGAAACTCAGATCGATCATCTTGCAAAACTAGTTTTTGAAAGACAATAAGAGAATTTGCCTAGTACCACCTAGAAAATTCCTAAAGAATGTGTGATGGCAATCACACTTAGGAGTGGAAAAAAATTGCAAGAGATGGATAACACCTAAGATGAGAAAAAGAGTGACGATAAGATTTAAGAGAAAGCTAAAGTGAAGGAATGGAAGGTTAAGTAGTTCAAAGAAGTTACCAAAATACTCATCTATATGATGATCTTTCTTCACTTTAGCTAGACAAGGGATGGAAGGTTAAAATTCTATAAGGAGTTACTAGCAAATAAGAGGAAGATGAACTAGTTGGCAAATGCTGAGTGGAGGATGCTCAACAATTCTTTAGAGAAAGCTACCAAAGAAGCTTAAAGATCCAGGGAGTTTTACTGTCCCTTATTAAATTGGTAGCTTAAAGATTAAAAAGTTTTTACCTAACTTGGGGGCCAATATTAATATGATACCTTATTTATTGTTTCAGAAACTAGGATTAGGTGAACCAAAACCTACCAGGATAAGTTTACAATTAGTAGACAGATCGATAAAGTGTCCTAGAGGTATTATTGAGGATATACTCATTAATGTTGATAAGCTTATCTTCCCAGTTGATTTTGTGATTCTTGACATTGAGGAAAATATATAAGTACTTCTAGTTCTATGTCAACCCATTTTAGCCATTGCAAGGTCTATTATTAATGTTAGTAAGGGCAAGCTAGTACTTGAGGTTAGAGACAAAGAGGTCATGTATAAAATATCTAATGTTATTAATCATTCCCTTGAAATTTTTAATACCAATTATTCTTGTGATATATTTGATGATTCAATTTCAGATGTTTTTCAAAACTCTTTTTCTAAAGGTCTGTTGGAGTTATATCCAGTTTAAGTTAAAAAGAAGAAGAGAAATGCCCTATAAGGAAAAACTAGGTAGCTTACTTATAGGTTAAAGAAACTATAATAAGAAGTAAAAACTTAATCTTTATAAGCCACCTCGATCATAATAACTTACACAATTAGTTACACGACTATGTGAGGGTATGAAACTTTATGCTTTTGATTTTAAAAAGATTATTGATGAGATTGTTATTGATATTGAATTATGAAGGTTATTTCTATGATAAATAGAGTCTTAAGTGTATGTTGATTTCATTGATATGATGTGATGATTTAAGGTGTAGATGGACAAATTAAGGTTAATAAAGGACGAATATTTTATGTTTGATGATTAGATTATGATTTACTTGAGGAAAAGAAAAGGCTTAAGTATGGGAATGTTTGGTAAACGTTTAATGGACTACATCATTATGCCTATATTTAATGTGTTTTACTTGTTATTTAGGAGTTTTATGTTACTTTTGTTACTTTTCTTTTTAATTATTCTTATGAATTTTTTAAGTTTTTTATTTTTTATGTTTATGAACTAAGTTTGTTTAGTGCCTAGGTTTGTTGAATCCTAAGTTAGGATGGATATTTTGATTTTATATTTTATTTAATGCAATTTTATTGATTGATTCATTGTGATTCAATTATGCATTTTTATTCTTGAATTAATATGTTCGGGATATTAGTTCAATATATGATTCCATATGAATGAGATTAAGAATAATTTTGTATGAATATATCCACCATAATTGAAAGGATTTGTATACATACTTAGAGAAAGGTTCACAAAAATCCTCTATATTTGGTTCAAACCTAGTAGTAAAATTCATAAACCAAGTAATGCAATCTTAGGGGTTTAAACTACTAAGAGGTTTCAGTTAATTAACCAAGGATTAGTTATTAATAGTCTTGAGATAAATGTTAACATAAGATAGAAATTTTCACGATCCAATGATCAATAATTGAATTGCATGATAAAGGGTTAATATTAGAAAAATCTTAGGAAGATTTATTACCTAGGTACTAGTTATTTGATATTTATTAATCATTGTGTTATTTGTGTTTTGATTCATTATTGCATTGAATTTTTAATTTAGTTAAATTTCACATACTTAAAAACATTGAAAAATATGAAATAAATGATAAGAAGGAGAAGATTTACAACAAGATAAAAGCTTTCAAAGCATTAACTTGGGTTGGCATAAGTGACTAAGAAATTGAACAACCACAAGGAAAAATAGCTCATAAATGCTTCATGTATAAAGATGATGACGAGGCACTCTCCAACTCTAGATCTTATAATAGTGATATTGATATTTTTTGGAAAATAGAACAATATTATTTGCAGGTTTAGTTGTAATAGTTATAAGGAAAGAGGGCAAAACAATTGATAAAGTACTATAAATATCCTAGACAAAATTACAAAAAAAAGATTAACCTTCAGTAGATTACATCATATAATGAATTAGTTGAAAGCCTTAAAATTGAGAGTATGAAAGGGAAGAAGCTATCTTCTAAACTCAAAAAGGTTTAATCGTAATTATATGAATGCATGAGCGAAAATGCAAAGATAAAGAGTGAATTTTATAGCATTAAAGCATCTAAAAGTGTGGAAATTATTAACAATTATAACCTAGATGCATAAAAAATTGAGCACGAATTATTAAAGAAGAAGATTAATTCTTTCAAAGACTTATGTACAAATTTATTAAGGGAAGCAGAAAATTTTAAAATATGCTAAGATATAAAAATAATTGAGACTATATATATATATATATATATATATATGTAACTTTATTTATATCATATGAGAATTATAAAGTTACATATATATATATATATCTATGTATGTATGTATGTATCCTTTTGATTATGAATTATATGAAAATTGTGAAACTTGTTACGTTGAAGAAAAACCAAATCAATTTTTGGTGAAAGGATAATGATGGTAGTGAATTATTAAATATTATATATATGATGTATAAGAAGTGATATAGCGATCAACCGTGTTTTAAGATGATACCTAACACTTACTTATCAACTCAATATTGATTATTAGTTATGGATCTTATAATATGGAGGAAGAAGAGAAGTCCTAGGAGGTGAATCTGAGTCAGATATTGGAATCTAAAAGGAGATACGGTGGACAACTTAAGGAAAAAGAAATTTTTGGAGAAAAATGGAAATTGGAAGAGATGCTAACTAGATGTCGAAGAGTAACAACTTTTTTAAGGAATACAACTTAAGAGATCTTGGATGTTTCTAAAGGGCCTAGGATAATAATATGGAGTGTTGGAAATGGAATAAAAATGTACAAGAAAAGGTTAAGAACAAGAAGGGCTCTTATAATGCTTTATTAGATAACATCATAGAGGTAGAGAGAGTAGTTAATAGAGAAAGTTACAAAATCACAAAGAAAGAGATGAAGAAGATAATCTTAGAAGCTAAAAGAAGAGCTTACAAGAATTTATACCTATGATTGGAAACTAAAGATGGAGAAAAAGATATACTTAGGTTAGGAAGAGCTAGGGAACAAAAAGCAAAAGAATTATATCAAGTTTGTTGAATAAAGATGAAGAAGGGTGGTTGCTCGTGGCTGAAAATAACATCAAGAGAAGATGGCAAAGATACTTCTGTAGCCTTATTAATGAAGGCAAATAGCAAAACTTCTCTTTAGGACATCTTAGCACATCCAAGAGGTATTGTAATTTTACTTGTTTTTGACAGATTATAAGGGAAGAAATTAAAAGAGCTTTGAGGGAGATGAAGAGTGGAAGGGCAGTAGGGCTTGATGAGATACCTATAGAGGTGTGGAAGAGCCTAGTAAAAGAGGGTCTTACTTGGCTAGCTAATCTTTTTAATGTGATCCTTAAGTCTGCCAAAATGTCTAAGTGGAGATTTTGTATTCTAATTCCTTTATACAAGAACAAAGGAGACATCTAAAGCTGTAACAACTAAAGAGGCATCAAACTACTTAGTCATACCATGAGGGTATTGGAGAAGGTAATTGAGAAGAGAGTGAGAAAGGATGTTCCTATCTAGGAGAACTAGTTTGGATTCATGCCTTGAAGTTCCATGAAAAAATCTTTACATCTCCTTAGAAGATTAATGGAATATTATAGGGAAAGATAATGTAACCTACACATGGTTTTTATTCACTTAGAGAAGGTGTATGATAGGGTACCTAAAGAAATCATATAGAGGTGTTTAGAAGCTAAAGGAGTTCTTATCACCTATATATAAGTTACCAGGGATATGTATGAAGGTGTAAAGATTAGACTAAGGTTTAGTTTTCGATATTGTACTACACTAAGGTTTCTTATAGAGCCCCTTTTTGTTTACAGCAATGATGGATGAGCTCACTAAGAATATCCATGGGGATGTGCCTTAATGTATATTGTTGCTAATGACATTGTTTTAGTAGATAAGATAATAGAGGGTGTCAATGTCAAGTAGAACTTTGGAGGGATACAATAGAGTTTAAAGGCTTTAAATTAAGCAAGAGTAAGATTGAGTACTTAAAGTGTAACTTTTTAGGCCATAGATTGGCTTCCAATATGGAGGTAAAGATTGGTTCAGAAGTTATACCACAAATAGAGTGTTTTAAATATCTAATATCTACATCCAAAGCAATGAAGAGATCAAAAGACATAGTTCATCGTATCAGATCAAAGTGGATTAAATGGAGAAGTGCATCAAGAGTTTTATATGATTAGAAGATACCACTCAAGCTCAAATGTAAATTCTATTATTAACGATTAGGATGGCCATACTTTATGGGCTGGAGTGTTGACCCATCAAACAGGTGCATAGTTAGAAGTTAATGGTGTTGGAGATGAGGATGCTCCATTATATATGCAACCTTACTAAAAGAGGTAAGATTAGGAATGTAATAATAAGAGACAAAGTAAAGGTGGCTAGTATTAATAGAAAATTAAGATAGACAAGACTTAAGTGGCTCGAACATGTTAGGAGGAGACAACCTAATGCTCCAGTAAGAAAATGCGAAAAGATTATACTTAAAGATTGCAAGAGGAAAAAGGAAAGCCTAAGAAGAACTCGTGGAGATTATTATGAATGATATAATTATGCAAGAACTTACTGCAAACATGACCCTCAATGGAAAACTTTGACATACGAGGATAGTAAGGGATCTCACATAGAGGGGTCTTTCTCTTTCCTATAGGACTTTTGAACCTTTTTTCTTCGAGTGTTATGTCTTGGATTTAGCCTAAACTTTTAATTTGTGGTACTTCCATCTTATTATTTAGCCTAAACTTTTCTTCCTTAGCTTAAATATTTTCTTGTAATGACTTGTTTGATTTATTTATTTACTTATCTTATTTATTGTTTATGAATTTATTTACTTATTTTATTTTTTTTATTCTTTATCTTTTTTATTTTATTTTTTTTATTCTTTACCTTTTTTGATATTTATTGTATTACCTATTTTTAGATTTTTATTTATAAATATTTTTATTTGTATTTATTATTATTATTTATGTAAATTTTAGATTTAATTATTATTACTTTATTATTTTAATATTTATATTTTACACACACACACACACACACACACACACACACACACACACACACACACATATATTTATTTATTTATTTATTTATTTATTTATTTATTTATTTATATGGGTCTATCAGAAACAACCTCTCTATTAGATAGGGATAAGATTGTGTAAAATTAAACCTTCCTATACCCCGTGTGTCAGTGGGAATTTTACTAGGTAGTTATCATTATTTGTAGGAAGTAACAATAATTTCAAAAGATGATACTTGTATTTTATTATATTTATAATGGCTTTATATGATAGAGTCATATGTATTAAATGAAATATTGATTTAAATTTTTAAAAGTTCAAATTATTTAAACCTAATTAGAAAGCATTGAGAATGCTAAAGTACTTCAATAAGATCGATATGATGAGATATAAATTTTTAGTTATCTAGAGGGAATGAGATTCTTTGATGAATATCTCCACAACTAAATTTCTTAATAATGTGGATTTATGTAAAGATGAATGCAATATGAGATATTGTGGGAATTAAATTTCTAGACATAAATATAGAAGTTGTTTACCTATTACTATTTAAGACATCTAATACTTATGAAGTATTAAAGATATCTATTATTCTATATGCAATTTGATATTTGAGTTCAAGGTTGTAAGGATATTAACTTTTGAAGTAAATTATAATTAAGGTATATTTTACTTAGAGCTATATCATTTTGAGACTAAAAATGTTCTAATGTAGCATTAATTGCTAATCAAGCTATAATGCAATTTTCATTTAATGAAAATGATTATTTGGATCAAGGAGTCCTTTAATAAACTTACTATAGTTCGGTGCATTGTTCAGACAATAATGTATTTTTAAAAATTACAATTGTTAGGAATGCAAAAAGAGCTAAAATCTTAACAAACATCCAAGTATATATTTATGCATTTTTTCTTAATTATGTTTAAGATGAAAGTTGTAATATTTAATTACGTACTCACCATAGAAAATTTTGTAGAGTTCTCTCACTAAAACATTATCCCAGCAGTAGCATGGTCGTCATATAGTGATATGGTATAATATACTTAAATGATTGACTTAGTGTAAGTGGCAGGTTGTTACTTTATGCCCTATAACTAATCGATTGGTTGTAGTTTATTGCATAATTTTTCAAAAGATATTCTTAATCTTATACATATTCAAATCTATTTGGTAAATTTTATGAGATAAATGTATATTGCAAATGAAATCATATGAGATCGTAATTATGAGATTTATATTGCATATATGTATTATTCCTAAATTGCTAGTTATTATTCTATTGAGGCTGGACATTAATAAATCGTAAAAATACTAGCACACATTATGTTTCTTTCTTATAAAAGAAGTATTCAATCTTATAGACTAAAGTATAGAAATACTTAAACAAATATATAAGTGCTTGTTAGTATATGTTCACTAAATTGACCCTATATAAAAATTCCATATAGAACATTATTTGTATGCCTATATAAATTTTTACTGTGATGATTGTATAAGTGATCCTTTAACTTAAGATCTTCAAAGCTTCTCATATAAAGATTGTTATTTTTTAATACTACTTATGAACTATTCTAGTAAAATATGCTTACCAATAGTCAATGGATATAATATGAACTATATAAAGATAATTGAGTGATTAATATATGATTCATCACCCTAAAGTGATTAGGGAAAATGTTATATTATTCTTGATCAGTATTGATTCGAAAGATCCTTAGCTAAGATAAAATGCCACTTTGAAATTAGTTTTCAAATGTTATTAATTGAATTAATTACTAATGGTGGAAAGCAAATACGATTGTACTCAAATAAAGTAGATATCAATTCCATGCTTTATGTCTTATGAAAATATTTTGTGATAAAATAATTAAATTATATGAACAAATAATAAACGAAAAGATCAAAACTACTTTGATATTCTTAAATATTTGGGTGGTCATGATGTATCACTAGGCGTCAGTTTTGATCTATGAATATAAATTGTTTAATTTGAAACTAAAGATGAATTAAAGGAGTTTAATTTATTTAATCCTAAATATGATTTAGGATTATAATTTGTATTCATTATTAATATACTTGGAACCCTAATGAGTCACATACAAAGGATAGGTTAAAGAGGGAATGTGTTTCAATCAAGTTAGATTTGATTATAAAGTTTGAGAAATTTTATGGTTAAACATAAGATATTTAACAAATAAAGATCGATATGAAACATTTGATCTGATTTGAGTTCAATTAGCGTTTAATTGGAATTACTTATAATTCTAACTGAAATTTAATTAAAATTAGAATTTTGTTTCAATTAAATTATTAAAAAGTTCAAATTATATTATAAATAGACTTAGACTCTAAGGGAGTTGGAACTTCTTGCCTAACTCTCTCTATAACAATTACAAAGTTCTCTTAATAAGTTCTGTGGTTACTATTAGAGATCAGACTACTTTAGTTAAGATAAATAAATTTCAGAAACATTTTGAAAGAAACGATAAGAAAAAGATTAAACGTTTACGTTAAGAAAGAAACGATAAGAAAAAGATTATTCATACTTTATTATTTTTTACGTTATTCATGTTATAGATTTTAAGTGATTTTGATTTTTAAAATTAAATAAAAAATTTATTCTATTATTGTAGGATCGAATCTCACCTTGATTTCTTCACATGGGCACCACTTTGCATGTTCCAAAAATTTTCCATCACCTAATTTTGCAGTCCAAAAGAGGAAAAGAAAATCAAAACATGAAAGGTGGCATAACTTAAAGGAATCCGAATTTGTGACTAGCTTTTATAATCAAAAGAACAAGAATTTCGTTTAATTACAAGCCAGCCTTCCTGCTAAATCAATCATTAGAATTGTTTGGGATGCTGTCAAGTCAACCATATGATGTAATATGTAAGAATCTGACCAGGTTTTATAAGTGTTGCACATGATTGAAGAGACTTTCCTTTGCTAGAGAACTTGAACGTTGAACGTACGATTTGGGGGTGCGAATGATCATTTATTGTAGAAAACAGTAGACTTCAATAGATAAAGGCTTCATGGTTTAGAAGACCTATTCTATTCCTTTAATTTCTTCCTAGTTACTATTAGCAATTGGGAATATTGTCCGTGTCTAACTGGTCTTTTTTTTTTTTTTTTTTTTTTTTTACTATGTGACGAATCTAGGGAACAAGATTCATTATCAGTGGTTTGGGACATAGCACATAAGCAAATTGTTTACAGCCAACTTGGAAAGAAAATGAGGGAAACGACTATATATCTTGTGGTTTAGTTCGTGTCTCAAATGAGCCCATGGACATGAAGAACTTTGGTCCAAAGTAATTATTTCTCCTGGCCATTCTTCACATGTTTATCTTGCATACGATTCAGATCTTCCACTTACGTCCCCAGCCTATGAGATTAGTGTATCTCCCCTATCTTGTTGATAATATTAAAAAGCTATCCAATGTTCAAATGCATTGAGAGAGATCAAACCTAAACAGGGAGGGGTCAATGCAGAAAGAGAACGCAAAAGTAGAAGTTATCAACAGCAATCAATAGTAATCAAACAGAAAGACTATGAATTTGTCCATCAAACACATTTAGACCATAGATCTTAAGTAAAAACTGGTCGGTGTTAAGTGGACGACAGTTTCATTGCTATATTCATGACTACGGTTAATAAAACTAGTACCAACCATCAGGCCTTCCTAACGTTTTATAAGCCCAAGGCGAAGTAAAGAAAAGGTCCCAATAAATCGATAATATACAAACGTGTAAATTTTTAAAGTATACTTTTATTATTAAAATTTAATATCTATACATAAGTGACCCAATTTATAAGTTCCCGTACTCAACAAAATATAAAATGATTATGACATCAGCTAATAATATCTTTCAAATGTCAGTAGCAATAAAATCACCAAAAATAGTAGCAGTAATAACAAAATAGCAATATCAGCAATCGAACAACAAAATACTAAGAGAATTGCACCAACGAACACACAGATAATCATGATTTATAAAAAACAATTTCTCCATGCATTTCTCGATACAAAATCATTAATAATATTATCAAAATCAATATTGTCCAACATATACTTCTCAATAAATAAAATAGCTAAATCATTCAACCTATTACGGTCTTATTTAATTATCAAATACATCCAACTATTTACGGTCTTATTTAAATATCAAATAATTTTTATTATTATTTAATTATCATGACATCTTTAGTAGAATCATACAATTTTTTATAATAAATGAAACCGTTTACATAATCTTTGAATTGAGTAACTTAAATTATTTGATTTAGTCATATTATCACTAAACTTATATGAACCTCTACAAGAACAGAAATCCAACAATTATTACATTACTTATGGCAAAATATAATGAAAATTACAATTACAAAAATTAAATTATTTATTAATGTTTAATTATATTTTTAAAAATAATGAGTAATCTAAAAATAAAAAAGGCGAAACATTAATAAACACAATATCTTTTAATATTAATGTTCTGATTTAAAATGCTAATATAATGTCCACTTTAATGAAAAATTAAAAATTAATTATAATATATTCAACTATTTAATAAGCTAAAAATATATTAAAAATAAAAAACTTTACCTTTAAATTTTCAATTGGAATTTCGAAGACAAAATCGTAAAAAAAATTAACTGTTAATTTTTGAGTTGAAGTATCTTAGATTCATATTTGATGAAAAAAAAAATAGAGTGTAAGAAATATAGCTAAATGCTTCAAAGAAAAATTAGAGTGTAAAAAAATGTTGCTAAAATGCATTGAAGGTGGACCCTAGTGAGAGTGGGCCTTGGACAGGTGCCCTGCCTGCCTTTGCCTAGGGTCGGCACTGCCAACCATTAGGCCACCTACCTTTAGGCTCCATTTTGGGGATGTGTAACCATCATTTTCTCTTAACAGATGGACCCAAAATAGCCTCTCGTCTTGGCAAGAATGTCCACTTGGACATAAGTCCTCTCATTATGCGACTTGGAGTGGATAGCACTTGGTAGAATGGGGAACAGATCTTTTGTTCCTGATTTCATGATCCCCTGTGCCCAAAACTATCAGAGCCATTCATTGCAATAAATTTGATGGCTGAGGGATTTTGGACACAGGGGGAATAGGGATTCGACAACAAAAGATTTGTACCCTCTTAGCCATTCATTGCAATAAATTTAATGGTTGAGAGACTTGGGGCATGGGGAGAGCAGGGATTTAGGACTTTGGGCACAGGGCCCCAAATATTTGCTTGAGTAGTGAATAGCAACATCAGAGCAATAAAAATGAATTTCCAAACTACTGGGTTATGGTTATAAAAATCACATACAAGTCAAGTAAAGACAATAATGTAGTTGATGCCTTGTCAAAAGTAGCTGAAAGTCCTCATTTTGAGGCAATGGTTGTTTCTCAATCTTATATTTAGGACACTATCAAGGCAGAGACCAAGGTTGACCTTTATATGTAAAGAATCAACCAACAAGTTCATTACAGCCTAGGCATTCTATATTTTTGGTTCAAAGACTTGGTCTACTATTAAAATCATGTTATGGTCCCTTTACACTCAACTCTTATTCCTTAACTATTACATGAATTCCAGGATTTCAATATAAGGGCATTCAGGAGTACTCCAATCCACTAAATGATTAGCTCAAAATTTTTATTGATTGTCTATGTACAACATAGTGAAGAAGTATGTTGCTTCTTGTCAAGTGTGTCAAAGAGTTAAAAATGACATTTTAGCTCCTGTTAGTCTCCTGTAGCCACTTCTAATTCCCTACCTAGTTTTGGACAATATCACCATAGATTTCATTGATGGATTTCATCCATTTAATGGCAAGCATGCTATAGTAGTTATTGTTGCTAGACTCATCAAATGAGCTAATTTTTGGCTTTATCCTATCCACATATAGTAAAGATAGTAGCTGAACAATTTGTTGAAGGAGTTGTTAAACTCCATTGAATGCCACAATCAATCATAAGCGATCGAGATCCAGTTTTCATTAGCCATTTTTTGTTAGAATTTTTCAAGCTATTGGAATCAAATTGAAAATGAGTTCAACATATTACCCCAAAATAGATGGTGAATTAGAGGTTGTGAATCACTGCCTTAAACATTACCTTTGGAGCTTTGTTTATTAAAAGCCTTATAAATGATACTCATTTTTACCTTGGGATAAATTTTGGTACAATACTACCTATCATGCTTCTATAGGAATGATTCCCTTTCAAGCTTTATATAGAGGACCACCCTGACAACTCCTTATTACTAGGAAGGCAGATGCTCAATTTTTAAAGTCAACCAATAGTTAGCTTCTTAAGATGCCTTACTAACACAACAAAAAATAATTTAAATGCAGATAATAATTGTATGAAACAAAGAGTGGATTCTAAAAGAAGGGATACTTAGATCCAAGTAGGAGATATGATCTTTCTTAAGCTCCACCCTTATTGACAACAATTAGTGTTTAAATGAGCTTATTAAAAACTCATAAGTTAATTTTATGGGCCATATGAAGTTGAAGAAAGAATCAGACGTGCTGCTTACAAATTAAAGCTACATTCGGTTCACACATACGTCTAGTCTTCCATGTATCTATGCTTAAAAAACACATAGGCAAAGGACATGTTTCAACTTCAAAATTTCCACCTACTTTTGAAGATGGGGACTTCATCATTGAACCTAAAATTATAACAAATCAGTGATGGGTTAAAAATGGATCCAAGTTTGTTGAAGAAAGCTTGGTCAAGTGGAAAAATATCTTAGAAGAAGATGCCAAATGGGAAAATACACAGGAGTTAAAAGACAAAACTGCAAATCTTAAGGAAAAATTTGCAAATCTTGAGGACAAAGTTTGTCTAAAAAGAGAGGGTGATGGTCAACTTAAAATAAAAGATCTTCGCGAGTGTCGAGGAAAAATCCAAAATATTTCACCTAGGTATTTGCTTGAGAATAGGTTTAGTAGTTTATAATTTGAATTCAATAATTATTGCTACTTTGCAACAATTAAATATCAGGGTCCACGTTGTTAAAGAAGTTATTATTATTTCGACAAAATGGTCACTTTTGACCCTAAGGCTATGTTTGGTAGGGGGATTATTAATGGAATAGAATGTAATGTAATATTATTCCATCATTTGGGAGGATGGTTTATAATGGAATGAGATGGTTGCATCTCATTCTATCCTAAATAGTAAAAATGAGAAACCTCTGATTTGGATGGTCTAGGATGAAATATAAAATGATAAACAACTTTTCACTATATTACATTATAAACCCTTCTTCCAAACAACATTTCACTATGTTACATTATAAACTCTTCCATCCCTCCCAAACAACAATTTTCTATTATTACATTCATTTACATTCCATTCCATTAAAAACCAGTCTATTCCATTAAAAACCTTACGTCTAACCAAACATAGCCTAAGTTTTTCACCAATCAACCACTATCACCCAAACATTCGAACGTTAACAATTCTCACCCTAACATTTTAAAAATGTTAAATTATATCCCAACCCTAATAGAAAATTCAAGCAGGTCTAATAAGTGTCAAATCAGCACCTAACAATTATTATTATATTCTATTACCAAAAAAATTATTATTATATTCAAGTAAGTAGGTCCTATTTGCCATGTCATCATTGGTGAGGCGTATGGGACCCACTTTTTAATTAACATAAAATTGATTTTATATAAAACGAGTGGGGTCCACCATTTAATTATTGTTAAGCTTAACCTATTGTTTGTATCAAGAAGAGGGATTAGATGAGTGAACAAAACAATGAAGGTTTCATCGTTTTGCTTACCCATGGTTTTGATTAGTGTCATCGTTTGACCCTCATATTTTGGTTCTCTATATGGAATTTGTCATTGTTTGTTTGGGAGAGAATTCGTCGTAGCAAGCGTCATCGTTCATAGGTGAGTGTATGTCTTATTTGGATTAACATTATATGGGCAGGGGCGGATGCACATTGGGGGCAAGTGGGGGAACTTGCCCCCATTGCCCCCAATTTTTTCAGAAATATATATATATATATATATATATATATATTATTTTAAATTTTTTATTCAATAAAATAAAATTTGCCCCCACTCAAAAAAAAATATCTCTATTAAAATTTTGTCTCCACTCAAAAAAATTTCTGGATCCGCTCCTGCCGAGGACGGTAACCAAACACAGCATAAAGGTGTTATATCATTTCATATCAAGATTAATTATATCATTAGTCGTTACTAATAAAGAAAATTTTGTTTTATAATGCAAAAATTTATGATAATGAACAATTACTGCACTCAAAGTTGTATGGTTTGCGCTAGTAACCGTCTGCGTATAGACGCAGAAGTTGAATCGGGCTATTATTGGGGCGGAAACTTAGCAGATCAAGACCATTCTTTTAAGTTGGGAGCAGATACAGAGTTTGAGTCTTAGTAGAACGGCCCATATCATACCTAGGTCAATTTTCTGAAAGACCCAATTAGTTGGGAACTGACAACTTTGGCAGTTAACAACTTAACAGCTGTTACCTGGTAGACTTTTGTAGTTCAGTGGTCAGATTGCTTCACGACCGTAACTTAAGGTTTTAGTAATTTTTGAATTTTTTATAATTAATTTATTTTCATATTAAAGATATATATTAATTAATTTAGTAATGACTGTAATTAAGTTTTTATTAATTTTTTAATATTTTTATAGTTAATTTGTTTTCGTATTAAAGAGATATAATAATTAATTTAGTAATTGACAATTAACAATATTTTTAAAATACATGTTAAATGATTTTTTATTATTTAATTTAAATATATTTCTTTTTTAAAATATAACTTTTCTTTTGTAATTTTATTGCATTGAAGAGAAATATAACAAATAAAAATTATTTTATATTTTTATTTACTATTTAAATTTTTTTATTAATTTTGTAAATTTTTAAAATTAAACAATTTGCTTCAAAAACAGTTGTTTTTTAAGCTAAAATGTAGTTTACGGAATAAGTAAAAACTGACATTTAGAAGAGTTATGTAGTAGAACAAACAAATTGGTGGTTATATATTGGAAATGGATCAGTTGTTTGATATTTAAAAATTATGTGAAAAAAGATATTATGTCAATTTTTTCAAATATCAATCTTTATATTTTTCCATTAATTACATCATCAAAATATTAATAGAAATAATTTTTCCTGTGAGTTATCTAAGTTTTTAAAAACTAAATACTTAATTAAAAATTTTTAAAAACTCAATATTAAAATCTTTATAATTTATTACTCTATATAAGATTAAAATTGGCTTCAATTTTAATCATGGACATATTTTTATGAGAACTTATTAAATTTTGATAATGAATAATTATCTGATTAAATATATTTTCTAACATATCATGAATTCTATTTTTATTTTTACTCTGTTAAAAATATATATTAAATATTTTTTTAGATAACATGAAATCTTGTAACAATGTTTTAAAAGATAAATATTATAATTAAGCTTAATGAATGAGCATCAATAAATTGAAGTTATAATATTTTCTATATGTAGGATAAAATTTAGCCCTATATTTGTATCCTGGGATGAATGGTATGTGTATGATTCAGGCTGCAGCCTCCTGTCCTGTTATATTTGTTTCTTGCTCTTGTCCTACATGCAAGGTATTCCGTCCAACCCAGATGCTACAAAGACATGCTCGTTCCATTCGATAAGCATCTGAACATGTCTTTGTGCTGATAGTTGGGAAACCTGATGACTGAAAGATCCTTCGCCTCCTAGCAAATAGATTCAGGTCTTAATAATATTCGTTGCCCATTTCATCTTTTCATCAAAGAATCCCCTCAAAAGAAAGCTCTCACGCTTATGCTGGCATATGCTTCAACTAGTCAAAAGTATTGATAGGGTTAATCGCTTTGATTCTGATAAGCTAATAACTAACATATTCAAAGTTAAGGGCTACTGTGGAGTTTAGACACCTTACGGTTGATCATATCACTTTCAAATGCGAGACAGAAACCAAACAATGGCTAGCGACAGGTGGAGATTTTGAGACGTCACTTTCATGGAGGTCAAGTTTAGACGATTAAGATTCCAACATTAGCAAGATAACGCGTTTGACAACTTCGATACACCGGATTCTCCTGCTAAGAGCTAACCTAGGTTTTCATATCGTCTCGTGACATGCAAGTACAAAAGAGCTAAAGTTGATTTATGTACATTTTGAAGACATTTTTTAGCAGAATTATCAAGTGTTGGAGAAATACGATGAA
>JAOTAX010114140.1:6503-49511 GCA_025629825.1 Erythroxylum guanchezii | reverse complement strand
CAAAGCACTGGCAAATTGTAAATTGTGAAAGCTCGATGTAAGGAACCAATTTAAGCACAAAAAGTACCAGTTATGAATCAACAAGTGCATAAACAGTTATGAAAGTGAGGCCAATTAAAAGTATATACTTGAGCTCAATCACCTACCCATTCCCTAGTGCCAACACGGCCCAAAAAGGCGGGTCGTGTCAGTATATAAGGAGGGCTAGACAGAAAATGCTATGTTAGAGAGCTCCAAATCAGATTCTAACCGTTGGATGTCAAGATAGAAGACTCAGTAATAAGAAACTAAAATTTTGTCCCGATCAGAGATCATTTGGTAGTCGATCAAGACTAGAGCAAAATTTGATATGAACGTTTTCTCTCTTCTAGGCACTTTTCTCTTTAGTACAAAAAAATCTAACAATCATCACTAATATATGACTTAATACGAGCTCGTATATAGGAAGGGCTAGATAGAAAATACTAAGTTAGAGACCTCCAAATCTAATTCTAACCATTGGATGTCAAGATACAAGAGTTAGTAAAAACATACTAAACTTTCATCTCGATCAGAGATCGTTTGGTCATCGATCAAGACTATAGAAAATTTTGATATGAACATTTTCTCTCTTCTAGGCAATTTAGTCTTCCGCACAAAAAAATCCAAAAATCATCACCAATATATGGCATAATACAAACTAGTATACAAGGAAAGATAGATAGAAAATACTATATTAGAGAGTTCCAAATCAGATTCTAACAGTTGGATGTCAAGATGCAAGACACAGGAATAAAATACTTAAATTTCGTCCCGATCAGAGATCGTTTGGTCATCGATTGAGACTAGAGCAAATTTTGATATGAACGTTTTCTCTCTTCTGGGCACTTTTCTCTTTGGCACAAAAAAATCTAATAATCATCACCAATATATAACATAATACAAACTTCTATACAAAGGGCTAAACAGAAAATAATATGTTAGGGAACTCCAAATCAGATTCTAACCGTTCGATGTCAAGATGCAAGACTCAGGAACAATATCCTAAAATTTCGTACTAATCAGAGATCGTTTGATCATCGATCGTAACTAAAGCAAAGTTTGATATGAACGTTTTCTCTATTCTGGGTACTTTTCTCTTTGACACAAAAAATCTAATAATCACCACCAATATATGACAAAATACAAACTCGTATATAAAGAGGGCAAGACAAAAAATACCAAGTTATATAGCTCCAAATCAGATTCTAACTGTTGAATGTCAAGAGGCAAGACTCAGGAAAAATATACTAAAATTTCGTCCCAATCAGAGATCGTTTGGTCATCGATCGAGCCTAAAGCAAATTTTGATATAAACGTTTTCCCTCTTCTAGGCAATTTTCTTTTTGGCACAAAAAAATCTAATAATCGTCACCAATATATGACAAAATACTAACTCGTATACAAGAAGGGCTAGATAGAAAATACTATGTTAGAGAGCTGCAAATCAACTTCTAACCGTTGGATGTCAAGACGCAAGTCTCAGGAATAACATACTAAAATTTCGTCCCGATCAGAGATCGTTTGGTAATCGATCGGGACTAGAGAAAATTTTGATATGAACGTTTTCTCTATTCTGGGCACTTTTCTCTTTGGCACAAAAAAAATCTAATAATCATCACCAACATATGACATAATACAAACTCGTACACAAGGAAGGCTAGACAGAAAATACTATGTTAGGGAGCTCCAAATCAGATTCTAACCGTTGGATGTCAAAATGCAAAACTTAGGAAAAACATATTAAATTTTCGTCTCGATCAGAGATCCTATGGTCATCGATCAAGGCTAGAGCAAATTTTGATATAAACCTTTTCTTTCTTCTGAGCAATTTTCTCATCAACACAAAAAAATTTAATAATCATCACGAATATATGACATAATAAAAACTCGTATATAAGTAGGGCTAGACAGAAAATATTATGCTAGAGAGATTCAAATCAGATTCTAACCTTTGGATGTCAAGATGCAAGACTCAGGAACAACATATGAAAATTTCGTCTCGATTTGAGATCGGTTGGTCATCGATTAAGACTAAAGAAAATTTTGGTATGATCGTTTTCTCTATTTTGGGCAATTTTCTCTTCGGCACAAAAAATCTAATAATTATCACCAATATATTACAAAATGCAAACTCGTATACAAGGAGAGCTAGATAGAAAATACTATGTTAGAGAGCTCCAATTCTGATTCTAACCGTTGAATGTCAAGATGCAAGACTCAAGAATAACATACTAAAATTTTGTACTGATCAGAGATCGTTTGGTCATCGATTGACACTTAGAGCAAATTTTTATATTAACGTTTTCTCTATTCTAGGCACTTTTCTCTTGGGAACAAAAAAATCTAATAAACACCACCAATATATGACATAATACAAACTCGTATACAAGGAAGGCTAGACAAAAAAAAACTAACTAAGAGAGCTCCAAATCAGATTATAACCGTTGGATGTCATGAGGCAAGACTCGGGAACAATATATTAAAATTTCATCTAGATAAGAGCTCGTTTGGTCATCGATCCAGCCTAGAGCAAATTTTGATATGAACGTTTTCTCTCTTCTGAGCAATTTTCTTTTTGGCACAAAAAAATCTAATAATCATCACCAATATATGACTAAATACTAGCTCGTATACAAGGAGGGCTAGACAAAAAATACTATGTTAGAGAGCTCCAAATCAGATTCCAACCGTTAGATGTCAAGATGCAAGACTCAGGAATAACATACTAAAATTTCATCCCGATCAGAGATCGTTTGGTAATCGATCGAGAGTATAGAAAATTTTGATATGAACGTTTTCTCTATTCTAAGAAATTTTCTCTTTGGCACAAAAAAATCTAATCATCATCACCAATATATGGCCTAATACAAACTCGTATACTTGAAGGGCTAGACCGAAAATACTAAGTTAGAGAGCTCCAAATCAAATGCTAACCGTTGGATGTCAAGATGCAAGACTCAGGAACAATATACTAAGATTTTGTCTCGATAAGAGATCGTTTGGTCATCGATCGAGACTAGGGAAAATTTGTATATGGAAGTTTTCTTTCTTCTAGGTGCTTTTCTCTTTGGCACAAAAAAATCTAATATTCATCACCAATATATGACATAAAACAAACTCGTATAAAAGGAGGACTAGACATAAAATACTATGTTAGACAACTTAAAATCAGATTCTAACCGTTAGATGTCAAGATGTAAGACTCAGGAACAATATACTAAAATTTAGTCACAACCAGAAATCGTTTGGTCATCCATTAAGACTAGAGCAAATTTTATATGACATAGTACAAACTCGTTTACAAGGAGGGCTAGACAGAAAATACTATGTTAGACAGCTTAAAATTATATTCTAACCGTTGGATGTCAAGATGTGAGACTCAGGAACAATATAACAAATTTAGTCACGATCAGAAATTGTTTGGTCATCGATTAAGACTAGAGAAAATTTTTTATAAACATTTTCTCTCTTCTGGGTAATTTTCTCTTCAGCACAAAAAACTATAATAATGATCACCAATATATGACATAATACAAACTCGTATACAAGGAGGGCTAGATAGAAAATACTATGCTAGAGAGCTCCAAATCAGATTCTAACCATCGGATGTCAAGAGGCATAACTCAAGAACAACATACTAATATTTCATATTGATCAGAGGTCTTTTGGTATTCGATCGAGGCTTGAGCAAAATTTGATATGAACGTTTTCTCTCTTCTGGGCACCTTTCTCTTTAGCACAAAGAAATCTAATAATCGACACCAATATATGATATAAATAAACTAGTATACAAATAGGGCTACACAGAAAATACGAAGTTAGAGATTTGCAAATCAGATTCTATCCGTTGGATGTCAAGATGCAAGACTCAGGAATAACATACTAAAATTTTTTCCCGATCAGAGATCGATTGGTCATTGATCGAGGTTAGGGCAAATTTTGATATAAACGTTTTCTCTCTTCTAGTCACTATTCTCTTTGGCACAAAAAAATCTAATAATCATCACCAATATATGACATAATACAAATTCGTACACAAGGAGGGCTAGATGGAAAATACAAAGTTAGAGAGCTCTAAATCAGATTCCAACCGTAGGATTCCAAGATGCAAAATTCAAGAACAACATACTAAAATTTCTTCCCTGCAATTTTCTCTTTGGCATAAAAAAATATAATATTCATCACTAATATATGACATCATACAAACTCATATACAAGGGGGGCTAGACAGAAAATACTATGCTAGAGAGCTTTAAAACAGATTCTAATCGTCGAATGTCAAGAGGCAAGACTCAAGAACAACATATAATATTTCATCTTGATCAGAGGTCATTTGGTAATCGATCGAGTCTTGAGCAAATTTATTTATAAATGTTTTCTCTATTTTAGGCAGCTTTCTCTTTGGCACAAAAAAATCTAATAATCACAATCAATATATGACATAATACAAACTCTTATATAAGGAAGGCCAGACAAAAAATACTATGTTAGAGAGCTCTAAATCAGATTCTAACCGTTGGATGTTAAGAGTCAAGACTTAGGAACAATATACTGAAATTTCGTCCCGATCAGAGATCATTTGCTCATCGATCTAGATTAGAGCAAATTTTGATATGAAAATCTAATAATCATCACCAATATATGACAAAATACGAACTTGTATATAAGGAGTGCTAGAAAGAAAATATTAAGTTAGAGAGCTCCAAATCAGATTCTAACAATTGGATATCAAGATGTAAGACTCAGGAACAATATACTAAATTTACGTCCCGATCAGAAATCATTTGATCATCGATCAAAACTAGAGCAAATTGTATATGAACGTTTTCTCTCTTCTGGGCAATTTTCTCTTTGGCACAAAAAATCTAATTATTATCACCAATATATGACATAATACAAACTTGTATACAAGGAGGGCTAGACAAAAAAATACTCTGCCAGAGAGCTCCAAATCAGATTCTAACCGTTGAATGTCAAGAGGCAAGGCTAAAATACAACATAATAATATTTCATCTCGATCAAAGGTCATTTGTAATCTATCGAGGCTTGGTCAAATTTTGATATGAACGCTTTCTCTCTTCTAGGCACCGTTCTCTTTGGCACAAAAATCTAATAATCATCACCAATATATGACCTAATACAAACTCGTATACAAGTAGGGTTAGATAGAAAATACTATACTAGAGAGCTCCAAATTATATTTTAACCGTCGGTGTGAAAAGGCAAGATTCAGAAACAACAAACTAAAATTCATCTCGATCAAAGATTGTTTGGTCATCGATCGAGACTAGAGTAAATTTTGATATGAATTTTTTCTCTGTTCTGGGCACTTTTCTCTTTAGCAATAAAAATCTAATAATCATCACCAATATATGACATAATACAAACTCGTATACAAGGAGGGCTAGACAGAAAATACTATATTAGAGAGCTCTAAATCAAATTCTAACCGTTGGATGTCAAGATGCAAGACTCAGGAACAACATACTAAAATTTCATCCCGATTAGAGATCGTTTGGTCATCGATTGAGACTAGAGCAAATTTTGATATGAACATTTTCTCTCTTCTAGGCATCTTTCTCTATGGCACAAAAAAATCTAATAATCATCGCCAATATATGAAATAATACAAACTCATGTACAAGGCGGGCTAGACAGAAAATGCTAAGTTAGAGAGCTCCAAATCAGATTCTAACCGTTGAATGTCAAGATGCAAGACTCAGGAACAATATGCTAAAATTTCGTTTCGATCAGAAATCATTTGGTCGTGGATCGAGATTATACGTGAAGATATTTTACTTTAAAGCAAAGTATGCGTGAATGTCAAAGGGGAAATAGAAGTTGAATGCAAGATATAGGACCAGATTGGTGGATTTGTTTGCTTCCGTTAAAAGTGAACAAGAAAAGATACAAGAAGAGGTGACGTAAGTTTCGAAAATTAAAACAAAGCCGAAAGTTTTAGAGAGAGAAATTGCTAAGAAAGTCCGAGTAAAAAGTTCAGGTTAATTTAATACCAATTGCAAAGGTTTTCACTAAATCCTTAGGTTGCTTTTAATCATTGAAAACGAATTATATCTTACATTGGAAAATTAGGGTTCATCAAGCAAAGATAGATGCATTCAAAACAAGTATAACATGCAACAACTTCTTGTTACTGCATTAATCCAAAACTAACATGAACAACACAATAACAAGAGCATTAAGATCAAAATCAAATCTGCTGAACCTAAGTTAATTTCAACAAAGCTAGCATGCATAAAATTAACCTATGTCTTGATCCAACTAATTAAAACCTACATACAAGCTTCAATTTTAATTAGCTGTTGCTACTTGACCTAATCAATTTATTGTCCAGCAATTAAATTAATCAGATAGCATACGAATTATTCATGCAAAATTTGAATTCATAACTTCAAATCCACGTGCATAATTGAACAATCGTGTCTAGATCAAGACCACAAATTTTCAATCATAGATTCATCAGTTATATACGTATGCTTCTCATAAAAACAACCATGAATTTAGCTAATAGCCTCAACAATTAGAAAAGAACAAAGATTAGAGATCGTTTGGTCATCGATTAAGACTAGAGCAAATTTTGATATCAACGTTTTCTCTCTTATGGGCACTTTTCTCTTTGGCACAAAAAAATCTAATAATTATCACCAATATATGACATAATACAAACACTTATACAAGGCGGGCTAAACATAAAATACTAAGTTAGAGAGCTCTAAATCAGATTCTAACCGATGAATTTCAAGAACAAAGACTCAGGAATAATACACTAAAATTTCGTCCCGATCAGAGATCGTTTGGTCATCGATCGAGACTAAGCAAATTTTGATATGAACGTTTTCTCTCTTTTGGGCACTTTTCTCTTTCGCACAAAAAAATCAAATGATCATAACCAATATAAGACATAATACAAACTCGTATACAAGGAGGGCCAGATAGAAAATAATATGTTAGAGAGCTCCAAATAGATTTTAACCATTGGATGTCAAGAGGCAAGACTCAAGAACAACACACTAATATTTCATCCCGATCAGAGGTCGTTTAGTAATTAATCGAGGCCTGAGCAAATTTTGATATGAACGTTTTCTCTCTTCTGGGCAATTTTCTCTTTGGCACAAAAAATCTAATAATCACCACCAATATATGACATCATACAAACTCATATACAAGGAGGGTCAGAAGGAAAATACTATGCTAGAGAGCTCCAAATCAGAATCTAATCGTTGAATGTCAAGTTGTAAGATTCAAGAATAACATACTAAAATTTCGTCCCGATCAATGGTCGTTTGGTAATCGATCGAGGCTTGAGCAAATTTTGATATGAACGTTTTCTCTCTTCTGAGCATTTTTCTCTTTTGCACAAAGAAAACTAATAATCATCACTAATATATAACATAATACAAACTTGTACACAAGGAGAGCTAGACAGAAAATACTAAGTAAGAGAGCTCCAAATCAGATTCTTATAGTTGGATGTCAAAATGCAAGGCTGAAGAACATCATACTAAATTTCGTCACGATCAGAGATTGTTTGGTTATCGACCGAGAATACAGAAAATTTTGATATAAACGTTTTCTCTCTTCTGGGCATTTTTCTATTTCACACAAAAAAATCTAATAATCATCACCAATATATGACATAATACAAACCCGCATACAAGGAGAGATAGACAGAAAATACTAAGTTAGGGAGCTTTAAATCAAATTCTAACCGTTAGATGTCAAGACGCAAGATTGAGGAACAACATACTAAAATTTTGATATAAACGTTTTCTCTCTTCTGGGCACTTTTCTCTTTGGCCAGAAAAATCTAATAATCATTGCCAATATATGACATAATACAAACTCGTATACAAGGAGAGTTAGACAGAAAATACTATGATAGAGAGCTCCAAATCAGATTCTAACTGTTGGATGTCAAGATGCAAGACTTAGGAACAACATACTAAAATTTCATCCCGATTAGAGATCATTTGGTCATCGAACGAGACTAGAGAAAATTTTGATATGAACGTTTTCTCTCTTTTGGGCAATGTTTTCTTTGGCACAAAAAATGTAATAATCAACACCATTATATGACATAATACAAACTCGTATATAAGGAGCACTAGAAAAAAACTAAGTTAGAGAGCTCCAAATCAAATTTTAACTGTTGGATGTCAAGAGAAAAGACTTAATAACAATATATTATAATTTCGTCACGATCAGAGATCGTTTGGTTATCGATCAAAAGATTACAGCAAATTTTGATATGAATGTTTTCTCTCTTTTATGCACTTTTCTCTTTGGCACAAAAAAATCTAATAATCATCACGAATATATGATTCTAGACAGAAAATACGATGTTAGAGAGTTCCAAATCAGATTCTAACCAGTGACGTCAAGAAGAAAGACTCAGGAACAACACACAAAAATTTCGTTCCGATCAGAGATCGTTTGGTCATCGATCGAGACCAGAGCAAATTTTGATATGAACGTTTTCTCTCTTCTAAGCAGTTTTCTCTTTGGCACAAAATAATCTAATAATCATCACCAATATATGACATAAAACAAACTCGTGTACAAGGAGAACTAGATTGAAAAAAATATGTTAGAGAGCTCCAAATCAGATTTTAACCGTTGGATATTAGGAGGCAAGACTCAAGAACAACATACTAATATTTCGTCTCGATCAGAGGTCGTTTGGTAATCGATCGAGGCTTGAGCAAATTTTGATATGAACGTTTTCTCTCTTTTGGGCAATTTTCTCTTTGACACAAAAAAATCTAATAATCATCACCAATATAAGATATAATACAAACTCGTATACAAGGAGGGACAGATAGAAAATACTATGCTAGAGAGCTCCAAATCAGATTCTAACCGTTGAATGTCAATTGCAAGACTCAGGAACGACATATTAAACTTTCGTCCCGATCAAAGGTCGTTCGGTAATAGATCGAGGCTTGAGCAAATTTTGATATGAACGTTTTCTCTGTTCTAGGCACTTTTCTCTTTGGCACAAAGAAAACTAATAATCATCGCTAATATATAACATAATACAAACTTGTATACAAAGAGGGCTAGACAGAAAATACTAAGTTAGAGAGCTCCAAATCAAATTCTAATCGTTGGATGTCAATATGCAAGACTCAGGAGCAACATAATAAATTTCGTCCCGATGAGAGATCATTTGGTCATCGATCGAGAATAAAGCAAATTTTGACATAAACGTTTTCTTTCCTTTAGGCACTTTTTTCTTTGCCATAAAAAAATCTAATAATCATTACTATTATATGACATAGTACAAACTCGTATACAAGGAGGGCTGTATAGAAAATACTATGTTAGAGAGCTTTAAATCAGATTCTAACCGTTGGATGTAAAGATGCAAGGCTCAGGAACAACATACTAAAATTTTGCCTCAATCAGAGATCGTTTGGTCATCGATCGAGACTTAAGCAAGTTTTGATTTGAATGTTTTCTCTCTTCTGGTCATTTTTCTCTTTGGCACAAAAAAATCTAATAACCATCACTAATATATGACATAATACAAACTCGTATACAAGGAGAGCTAGGTAGATAATACTATGTTAGAGAGCTCCAAATCAGATTTGACCTTTGGATGTGTAAAGGCAAGATTCAAGAACAACATACTAATATTTCATCTCGATCAAAAATAGTTTGGTAATTCATCGATGCTTTAGCAAATTTTGATATGAATGTTTTCTCTCTTCCGGACACCTTTCACTTTGGCACAAAAAAATCTACTAATCATCTCTAATATATGACATAAAACAAACTCGTATGCATGGAGGGCTAGACAGAAAGTACTATGTTCGAGAGTTTCAAATAAGATTCTAACCGTCCATATCAGAGATCGTTTGATTCTCGATCGACACTAGAGAAAATTTTTGAGCGGACGTTATCTCTCATTTGGGCAAATTTCTCTTTGGCACAAAAAATCTAATAATAATCAACAATATAAGACATAATACAAACTCGTATATAAGGAGAGCTAGATAGAAAATACTAAGTTAGAGTTCTACTAATCAGTTTGTAACTGTTCGATGTCGAGAGACAAGACTCAAGAATAATAGACAAAAATTTTGTCACGATCAGAGATCGTTTGCTCATCGAACGAGACTAGAGAAAAATTTGATATGAACTTGTATATAACATAATATAAACTTGTATACAAAGAGGGCTAGACAGAAAATACTAAGGTAGAGAGCTCTAAATCAAGATGCAAGGCTTAGGAACATCATACTAAAATTTCGTCACGATCAGAGATCGTTTAGTCATCGATCGAGACTAAAGCAAATTTTGATATAAACGTTTTCTCTCTTCTGGGCACTTTTCTATTTGGCACAAAAAATATAATAATCATCACTAATATATGACATAATACAAACTCGTATATAAGAAGGGCTAGACGGAAAATACTATGCTAAAGAACTCCAAATCAGATTTTAACCGTTGGATGTCAAGATGCAAGACTTAGGAACAACATACTAAAACTTCGTCCTGATTAAAGATCCTTTGGTCATCGATCAAGACTAGAGCAAATTTTGGTATGAATATTTTCTCTCTTCTCAGCACTTTTCTCTTTGGCACAAAAAAATCTAATAATCATCACCAATATATGACATTATACAAATTCGTATACAAGGAGGGCTTGATGGAATATAATATGTTAGAGAGCTCCAAATCAGATTTTAACCGTTGGATGTCAAGAGACAAGACTCAAGAACAACATACTAATATTTCGTCCCGATAAGAGGTCGTTTGGTAATCGATCAAGACTAGAGCAAATATTGATATGAACGTCTTCTCTCTTCTGGGCAATTTTCTCTTTGGCACAAAAAAATCGAATAATCATCACCAATATATGAGATAATACAAGCTCGTATACAAGGAGGGCCAGACAGAAAATACTATGCTAAAGAGCTCCAAATCAGATTCTAACCGTTGAATGTCAAGTTGTAAGACTCAAGAACAACAAACTAACATTTGGTTCGGATAGAGGTCGTTTGGTAATCGATCGAGGCTTGAGCAAATTTTGATATGAACATTTTCTCTCTTCTGAGCACTTTTCTCGTTGGCACAAAGAAAACTAACAATCATCACAAATATATAATATAATACAAATTCGTATACAAGGAGGGCTAGACAGAAAATACTAAGTTAGAGAGTTCCAAATCAGATTCTAACGATTACATGTCAACATGCAAGACTTAGGAACAACATACTAAAATTTTGTCACGATCAGAGATCGTTTGGTTATCGATAGAGACTAGAGTAAATTTTTATATGAACGTTTTCTCTCTTATGTGCACTTTTCTCTTTAGCACAAAAAAATCCAATAATCATTACCAATATAAGACATAATAAAAACTCATATACAAAGAGGGCTACAAAGAAAATACTATGTTAGAAGGCTCCAAATCAAAATCTAACCATTAGATGTCAAGTTGCAAGACTAAGGAACAATATACTAAAATTTCGTATCGATCAGAGATCGTTTGGTCATTGATCGAGACTAGAATAAATTTTGACATGAATGTTTTCTCTCTTCTGTTCACTTTTCTCTTTAGCACAAAAAAATATAATAATTATCACCAATATATGACATAATACAAACTCATATACAAGGATGGTTAGACAGAAAATACTAAGTTAGAGAGCTCCAAATCAGATTCTAACCATTTGATGTCAAGATACAAGACTCAGGAACAACGTACTAAAATTTCGCCCCGATCAGAGATCGTTTGGTCATCGATCGAGACTAAAGCAAATTTTGATATAAACTTTTTCTCTCTTCTAAGCACTTTTCTCTCCAGCACAAAAAAATCTAATAATCATCACCAATATATGACATAATATAAACTCGTATATAAGGAGGGCTAGACAGAAAATACTATGTTACAGAGCTTCAAATCAGATTCTAACCGTTGGATGTCAAAATACAAGACTGAGGAACAACATACTATAATTTCGTCTCTATTAGAGATCATTCGGTCATCTAATGAGACTAATGAAAATTTTGATATGAACTTTTTCTCTCTTTTAGGCAACTTTTTCTTTGGTACAAAAAAAATCTAATAATCAGCACCATTATATGACAAAATACAAACTCGTATATAAGGAGTGATAGATAAAAAAACTAAGTTAGAGAGCTGCAAATCAAATTCTACCCGTTGGATGTGAAGAGGAAAGACTCAAGAACAATATATTATAATTTCGTATCGATCAGAGATCGTTTGGTCATAGATCAAGACTAGAGAAAATTTTGATATGAACTTTTTCTCTCTTCTGGGAAATTTTCTATTTGGCATAAAAAAAATCTAACAATCATCACCAATATATGACAAAATACGAACTCGTACACAAGTATAGCTAGGCAGAAAATACTTAGCTAGAGAGCCCCAAAATAGATTCTAACCGATAGATATCAAGAAGAAAGACTCAGGAACAATACACTAAAATTTAGTCTCGATCAAAGATCGTTTGGTCATCGATCGAGACTACAGTAAATTTTGATATGAACGTTTTCTCTCTTCTAGGCACTTTTTACTTTATCATAAAAAAAATCTAACAATCACCAACAACATATGACATAATACAAAATCATATACAAGGAAAGCTAGAAAAAAAATACTAAGTTAGAGAGCTCCAAATCAATTTCTAACCGCTGGATGTCAAGAGGCAAGGCTAAAGAACAATATCCTAAAATTTCGTCCCGATCAGAGATCGTTTAGTCATCGATCGAGACTAGAGAAAATTTTGATATGACCATGTTCTCTCTTCTAGGCAATTTTCTCTTTGGCACAAAAAGATCTAAAAATCATCACCAATATATGACAAAATACGAACTCGTATGGAAGGAGTGCTAGATAGAAAATACGAAGTTAGAGAGCTCTAAATCAGATTCTAACTAGATTCTAACTGATGGATGTCAAGAGGCAAGACTCAGGAACAATATACTAAAATTTCATCCCGATCAAAGATCACTTGGTCATCGATCGAGACTAGAGCAAATTTTAATATGAACGCTTTCTCTCCTCTGGACACTTTTCTATTTGGCACAAAAAAATCTAATAATCACCACCAACATATGATATAATACAAACTCGTGCACCAAGAAGGCTAGATAAAAAATACTAAGTTAGGGAGCTCCAAATCAGATTCTAATCGTTAGATGTAAAGAGGCAAGGCTCAAGAACAATATAATAAATTTTCGTCCTGATCAGAGATTGTTTGGTTATTGATCAAGACTAAAGCAAATTTTGATATGAACATTTTCTCTCTTCTGGGCAATTTTCTCTTTGGCACAAAAAAATCTAATAATCATCACCAATAAATAACAAAATACAAACTAGTATACAAGGAGGGCTCGATAGAAAATACTACGTTAGAGAGCTCCAAATCAAATTCGAACCGTTGGATGCCAAGATGCAAGACTTAGGAATAACACACTAAAATTTCGTCTCGATCAGAGATCGTTTGGTCATGCAGGAGACTAGAGCAAATTTTAGTACGAACGTTTTCGTTATTCTGGGCACTTTTCTCTATGACACAAAAAAATATAATAATCATCACCAATATATGACCTAATACAAACTCGTATACAAGGAGGGCTAGATAAAAAGTAATATGTTAGAGAGCTCTAAATCAGAATTTAACCGTTTGATGTCAAGAGGCAAGACTTAAGAACAACATACCAATATTTCATCCCGATCAGAGATCGTTTGGTAATCGATCGAGGCTTGAGCAAATTTTGAAATGAACTTTTTCTCTCTTCTGGGCAATTTTCTCTTTGGCACAAAAAAATCTAATAATCATCACCAATATAAGACATACTACAAACTCGTATACAAGGATTGCCAGACAGAAAATACTATGCTAGAGAGCTCCAAATCAGATTCTAACTGTTGAATGTCAAGTTAGAAGACTCAAGAACAAGATACTAAAGTTTCGTCCCGATCAGAGGTCGTTTGGTAATCAATTGGGGCTTGAGCAAATTTTGATATGATCGTTTTCTCTGTTCTGGGCACTTTTCTCTTTGCCACAAAAAAACCTAATAACCATCACTAATATATGACATAATACAAACTCGTATACAAGGAGAGCTAGGTACATGATAATATGTTAGAGAGCTCCAAATCAGATTTTAACCGTTGGATGTGAAGAGACAAGATTCAAGAACAACATACTAATATTTCATCTCGATCAGAAATCGTTTGGTAATCCATCGATGCTTAAGCAAATTTTGATATGAACGTTTTCTCTCTTCCGGATGCCTTTAACTTTGGTACAAAAAAAATCTACTAATCATCTCTAATATATGACATAATACAAACTCCTATGTATGGAGGGCTAGACAGAAAATACTATGTTAGAGAGTTCCAAATCAGATTCTAATCGTCCCAATCAGAGATCGTTTGATTCTCGATTGACACTAGAGCAAATTTTTGAATGGACGTTATCTCTCATTTGGGCAAATTTCTCTTTGGCACAAAAAATCTAATAATCATCAACAATATATGACATAATACAAATTCGTATACAGGGAGAGCTAGACAGAAAATACTAAGTTAGAGTTCTACTAATCAGTTTGTAACCGTTCGATGTCGAGAGGCAAGACTCAGGAATAATAGACTAAAATTTTGTCACGATCATATTCTAACCGTTCGATGTCAAGATGTAAGACTCAGGAACAACATACTAAAATTTCGTCCCGATCAAAGATCATTTGGTCAACAATCAAGGCTAGAGCAAATTTTGATATAAACGTTTTCTCTCTTCTGGCAATTTTCTCTGTGGCATAAAAAAATCTAATAATCATGACCAATATATGACATAATACAAATTCGTATACAAGGAGAGCCATATAGAAAATACTATGCTAGAGAGCTCTAAATTCGATTCTAACTGTCAGATGTCTTGAAGCAAGACTCGAGAGCAACATTCTAATATTTCATCTCGATCAGAGGTCATTTAGTAATCGATCGAGTCTTCAGCAATTTTTTATATGAACGTTTTCTCTCTTCTAGGCAACTTTCTCTTTGCCATAAAAAAATCTAATAATCATCGCTAATTTATGACATAATACAAACTCGTATACAAATAGGGCTAGGCAGAAAATACTAAGTTAAAGAGCTCAAAATCAGATTCTAACCGTTGGATGTCAAGAGGCAAGACTCAGGAATAATATACTAAAATTTCGTCCTGATCAGAGATCGTTTGGTTACCGATTGAAACTAGAGCAAATTTTGATATCAACATTTTCCTTCTTCTAGGTACTTTTACCTTTGGTACAAAAAAATCTAATTATCATTACCAATATATGACATAATACAAACTTTTATACAAGTATGACTATACAGAAAATAATAAATTAGAGAGCTGCAAATCAGATTCCAACTGTTGGACATCAAGATGCCAGACTAAGGAAAAACATACTAAAATTTTGTGTCCATCAGAGATTGTTTGGTCATCGACCGAGCCTAGAGCAAATTTTGATATGAACGTTATCTCTCTTCTGAGCAATTTTCTCTTTGGCTCAAAAAAATCTAATAATCGTTCCCAATATAAGACATAATACAAACTCGTTCATAAGGAGAGCTAGACAGAAAATACTAAGTTAGAGAACTCCAAATCAAATTCTAACCGTTAGATGTCAAGATGCAAGACTCAGTAATAACAGACTAAAATTTCATCCCGATCAGAGATCGTTTGGTCATTGATCGAGACTATAGTAAATTTTGATATGAACGTTATCTCTCTTCTGAGCAATTTTCTCTTTGGCTCAAAAAAATCTAATAATCGTTCCCAATATAAGACATAATACAAACTCGTTCATAAGGAGAGCTAGACAGAAAATACTAAGTTAGAGAACTCCAAATCAAATTCTAACCGTTAGATGTCAAGATGCAAGACTCAGTAATAACAGACTAAAATTTCATCCCGATCAGAGATCGTTTGGTCATTGATCGAGACTATAGTAAATTTTGATATGAACATTATATCTCTTCTGGAAATTTTTTTCTTTGGCTCAAAAAAATCTAATAATCGTTACCAATATTCTCATAATACAAACTTGTGCACAAGGAGAGCTAGACAGAAAATACTAAGTTAGAGAACTCCAAATTATATTCTAACCGTTGGACGTCAAGATGCAAGACTCAGGAATAACATACTAAAATTTCGCACCGATCAGAGATTGTTTTGTCATTGATTGAGACAATAGTAAATTTTGATATGAGCGTTATCTCTCTTCTGGGCAATTTTCTCTTTAGCTCAAAAAAATCTAATAATCGTTACCAATATAAGACATAATACAAACTCGTATATAAGGAGGGCTAGACAGAAAATACTAAGTTAGAGAGCTGCAAATCAAATTTTAACCGTTTTATATCAAGATGTAAGACGCAGGAGAAACATACTAAAATTTCGCCCCCATCTGATATCATTTGGTCATCGATCAAGACTAGAGCAAATTTTAATATGAACATTTTCTCTCTTCTGAGCACTTTTCTCTTTGGGACAAAAAAATCTAATAATCATCTCCAATATATGACATAATACAAACTCGTACACAAAGAGAGCTAGACAGAAAATATTAAGTTAGAGAACTCCAAATCATATTCTAGCCGTTAGACGTCAAGATGCAAGACTCAAGAATAACATACTAAAATTTTGTCCCGATCAGAGTTGGTTTGGTGATCGATCGAGACTATAGCAAATTTTGATATGAACGTTATCTCTCTTCTAGGTAATTTTCTCTTTAGCTCAAAAAAATCTAATAACCATCACCAATATAAGACATAATACAAACTCGTCTATAAGGAGGGCTAGATAGAAAATACTAAGTTAGAGAGCTCAAAATTAGATTATAATCATTGGATACCAAGATGCAAGATGCAGGAACAATATACTAAAATTTTGTCCCGATAAGAGATCGTTTGGTCATCAGTCGGGACTAGAGTAAATTTTGATATGAACATTTTCTCTCTTTTTGGCAATTTTCTCTTTAGCACAAAAAAATCTAATACTTATCACCAATATATGATAAAATAAGAACACGTATACAAGGAGGGCTAGACAAAAAATACTAAGTTAGAGAGCTTTAAATAAGATTCTAACCGTTGGATGTCAAGATGTAAGACTCAAGAACAACATACTAAAATTTCATTTCGATCAGAGATCGTTTGGTCATCGATCGAGACTAAAACAAATTTTGATATAAACGTTTTCTCTCTTCTCGACAATTTTCTCTTTTGTACAAAAAATCTAATAATCATCACCAATATATGACAAAATAAAAACTCGTATACAAGGAGAGCTTGATAGAAAATACTAAGTTTGAGTTCTACTAATCAGTTTCTAACCGTTCGATGTCAAGAGACAAGACTCTGGAACAATGGACTAAAATTTTGTCACGATCAGAGATCGTTTGCTCATCGATCGAGACTAGAGCAAGTTTTGATATGAACATTTTCTCTATTCTGGGCAATTTTATCTTTAGCACAAAAAAATCTCACAATCATCACTAATATATGACATAAAATGAACTTGTATACAAGGAGGGCTAGACAAAAAATACTATGTTAGAGAGCTTCAAATTAGATTCTAACTGTCAGATGGCAAGTTACAAGACTCAGGAACAACATATTAAAATTTCGTCTCGATCAGAGATCGTTTGGTCATCGATCGAGACTAGAGAAAATTTTGATATGAACTTTTTCTCTCTTTTATGCACTTTTCCTTTTTGCAAAAAAAAATCTAATAATCATCACCAGTATGTGACATAATAAGAAATCGTATAAAAGGCGGTCCAGATAGAAAATACTAAGTTAGATAGCTCCAAATTAGATTCTAACCGTTGGATGTCACGATGTAAGACTCAAGAGCAATAGACTAAAATTTCGTCCCGATCAAAGATCGTTTGCTCATCGATTGAGACAAGAGCAAATTTTGATAAGAACATTTTCACTCTTCTGGGCAATTTGCTCTTAGGCTCAAAAAAATCTAACAACCATCACCAATATACGACATAATACAAACTTGTAAACAAAGGAGAGCCAGACAGAAAATATTAAGTTAGAGAGCTCTAAATCAGATTCTAACCGTTGGATGTCAGGATGCAAGAATCAGAAATAACATACTAAAATTTCGTCTTGATCAGAGATCGTTTGACCATTAGTCGAGACTAAAGCAAATTTTGATATGAACGTTTTCTCTATTCTAGGCATTTTTCTCTTTGGCATAAAAAAATCTAATAATCATTACCAACATATAACATAATACAAACTCGTATATAAGGAGGGCTAGACAGAAAATACTAAGTTAGGGAGCTCCAAATCACATTGCAACTGTAGGATGTCAAGATGGAAGACTCAAGAACAATATATTAAATTCCGTTACGATCAGAGGTCGTTCGGTCATTGATCGAGAGTCAAGCAAATTTTGATATGAACCTTTTCTCTCTTCTGGGCACTTTTCTTTTTGGCACAAAAAAATCTAATAATCATCACCAATATATGACATAATACAAACTCGTATACAAGGAGGACTAGATAGAAAATACTAAGTTAGAGAGCTCCGAATTAGATTCTAATCGTTAGATGTCAAGATGCAAGGCTGAGGAACAACATACTAAAATTTCATCCCGATCAGAGATCGTTTGGTCATCGATCGAGGCTATAGCAAATTTTAATATGAACATTTTCTCTCTTCTAAGCACTTTTCTCTTTGGCACGAAAAAACCTAATAATCATTACTAATATATGACAAAACACAAACTTGTATACGAGGAGGGATAGACAAAAAATACTATGTTAGAAAGCTTTAAATCAAACTCTAACTGTTGGAAGTCAAGAGGCAACACTTAGGAACAATATAATAAAGTTTTGTCCAGATCAAAGATCATTTGGTCATCGATCGAGACTAGAGTAAATTTTGATATGAACATTTTCTATCTTCTGAGCAATTTTCTCTTTGGCACAAAAAAATCTAATAATCATCACCATTATATGACAAAATACGAACTCAAGTTAGAGAGCTCCAAATTAGATTTTAATCGTTGGATATCAAGATGCAAGACTCAGGAACAAGATAGAAAAATTTTGATATTAACGTTTTCTCTCTTCTGGGTACTTCTCTCTTTGGGACAAAAAAATCTAATAATAATCACCAATATATGACATAATACAAACTCGTACACAAGGAGGGATAAAAAGAAAATTCTAAGTTGGACAGCTCCAAATCAGATTGTAACCGTTGGATGTTAAGATGGAAGACTTAGGAACGACATACTAAAATTTTATCCCGATCAAAGATTGTTTTGTGATCGATTGAGATTAGAGCAAATTTTAATATGAATGTTTTCTCTCTTCTGGGCAATTTTCTCTTTAGCACAAAAAATCTAATAATCATCACCAATATATGACAAAATACGAACTCGTATACAAGGAGTGCTAGACAGAAAATACAAAGTTTGAGAGCTCCAAATCAGATTCTAACCGTTGAATGTCAAGATGCAAGACTGAACAACATCTTACTAAAATTTTGTCCCGATCAGAGATCGTTTAGTCATCGATCGAGACTAGAGAAAATTTTGATATGAACGTTTTCTCTATTCTGGACACTTTTTATCTTTGGCAAAAAAAAATCTAATAATCATTGTCAATATAAGACATAATACAAACTCGTATACAAGGAAGGCTACACAGAAAATACTATATCAGAGAGCTCCAAATCAGAAACTAACCGTTAGATGTCAAGTTGCAAGACTATGTAACAACATACTAAAATTTCGTCCCGATCAGAGATCGTTTGGGGATCGATCGAGATAAAAGCAAATTTTGATATGAATGTTTTGTTTCTTCTACGCAATTTTCACTTTGGAACAAAATATTCTAGTAATCATAACCAGTATATGACAAAATAAGAACTCGTTGGATGTCAAGATGCAAGACTCAAGAATATTTTACTAAAATTTTGTCCCGATTAGAGGTAATTTAGTTATCGATCGAGATTAGAGTAAATTTTGATATGAACGTTTTCTCTCTTCTGGGCACTTTTCTCTTTGACACAAAAAAATCTAATAAACATTACCAATATAAGATATAATACAAACTCGTATATAAGTAGGACTACACAGAAAATACTATGTTAGAGACCTCCAAATTAGAATGTAACTATTAGATGTCAAGTTGCAAGACTAAGGAACAACATACTAAAATTATGTCCCGATCAGAGATCGTTTGGTGATCGATCAAGACTAAAGCAAATTTGATATGAATGTTTTCTCTCTTCTGGGCAATTTTCACTTTGGCATAAAAAAATCTAATAATCATCACTAAAATATGACAAAATACGAAGTCATATACAAGGAGAGCTAGACAGAAAATACTACGTTAGAGAGCTCCAAATCAGATTCTAACCATTACATGTCAAGATGCAAGACTCCGGAACAACATACTAAAATTTTGTCTCAATCAAAGATCGTTTGGTCATCGATAGAGACTAGAGTAAATTTTTATAGGAATGTTTACCAATATAAGACATAATACAAACTCGTATACAAAGAGGGCTACACAGAAAATACTATGCTAGAGGGCTCCAAATCAGAATCTAACCATTGGATGTCAAGTTGCAAGACTAAGGAATAATATACTAAAATTTCGTCCCGATCAGAGATCGTTTGGTCATTGATCTAGACTAGAATAAATTTTGACATGAATGTTTTCTCTCTTCTGGGCACTTTTATCTTTAGCACAAAAAAATATAATAATCATCACCAATATATGACATAATAGAAACTTGTATATAAGGAGAGTTAGACAGAAAATACTAAGTTAGAGAGCTCCAAATCAGATTCTAACCATTGGATGTCAAGATGCAAGACTCAGGAATAATATACTAAAATTTCGTCCTGATAAGAGATCGTTTGGTCATCTATCGAGACTAAAGAAAATTTTGATATGAACGTTTTCTCTCTTCTGGGCACTTTTCACTTTGGCACAAAAAATCTATTAATCATCACCAATATATAATCTACCACAAAATCGTATACAAGGAGGGCTAGATAGAAAATACTAAGATAGAGAGCTCCAAATCAAATTCTAACCGTTGGATGTCAAGATGCAAGACTCATAAAGAGCATATTAAAATTGCGTCCCGATCAGAGATCGTTTGGTCATTGATTGAGAGTAGAGCAAATATTGATAAGACTGTTTACGCTCTTCTGGGCACTTTTCTCTTTATCAATAAAAAATCTAATAATCATAACCAATCTATGAAAAAATAACAACTCGTACACAAGGAGGGATAAACCTAGAATATTAAGTTAGAGAGCTTCAAATCATATTCTAACCGTTGCATGTCAAGATTCAAGACTCATAAATAACACACTAAAATTTTGTCCCGATCGGAGATCGTTTGGTTATCCATCAAGACTAGAGCAAATTTTGATTTGAACGCTTTCTCTATTCTGGGAACTTTTTCTCTTTGGCATAAAAAATCTAATAATCATCATCAACATATAACATAATACAAACTCATATACAAGGAGGGCTAGACAAAAAAAAAAAATGTTAGAGAGCTCAAAATAAGATTCTAACAGTTGAATGTCAAGATGAAAGACTTAGGAACAATATACTAAAATTTAGTCCCCATCAGAGATTGTTCGGTCATCGATCAAGACTAAAGCAAATTTTGATGTGTACGTTTTCTCTTTTCTGGGCACATTTCTCTTTTACAGAAAAAAATTCTAATAATCATGACCATCATATGACATAATACAAACTCATATACAAGGAGGTTTATACAGAAAATAGTAAGTTAGAGAGCTCCAAATTAGATTATAATCGTTGGCTGTCAAGATGCAAGGCTCAGAAACAACATACAAAAATTTTTTCCGAATTAGAGATTATTTGGTCATCGATCGAGACTAGAGCGAATTTTTATATGAACGTTTTCTCTCTTTTGAGCACTTTTCTCTTTGGCACAAAAAAATTTAACAATAACCACCAATATCTGACATAATAAAAACTCATATACAAGGAGGGCTACACGTAAAATACTAAGTTAGAGAGCTCCAAATTAGATTCTAACCGTTGGATGTCAAGATGCAAGACTCAGGAACAAGATACTAAAATTTTGATATTAACGTTTTCTCTCTTCAGGGCTCTTCTCTCTTTGGCACAAAAAAATCTAATAATAATTACCAATATATGACATAATACAAACTCGTATACAAGGAGAGCTAGACAAGATGCAAGACTCAGGAATAACATAATAAAATTTAGTTCCCATCAGAGATCGTTTGGTCATCGATTGAGAGTAAAACAAATTTTGATGTGAACGTTTTGTCTCTTCTGGGAAGATTTCTCTTTTGCAGAAAAAATTCTAATAATCATCACCATCATATGACATAATACAAACTCGTATACAAGGAGGGTTGCACAGAAAATACTAAGTTAGAGAGCTCCAAATTAGATTCTAATCGTTGGATGTCAAGATGCAAGGTTCAGGAACAACATACTGAAATTTAGTCCCCATCAGAGATCTTTCGGTCATTGATCAAGACTAGAGTAAATTTTGATGTGAATGTTTTCTCTCTTCTGGGCACTTTTCTCTTTGGCACAAAAAGTTCTAATAAACATCACTAGTATATGACATACTACAAACTCGTATACAAGGAGGGTTAGACAGAAAATACGAAGTTAGACAGCTCCAAATCAAATTCTAACCGTTAGATGTCAAGATGCAAGACCCAGGAACAAGATACTAAAATTTTGATATTAGCATTTTCTCTCGTCTGGGCACTTCTCTCTTTGGCATAAAAAAATCTAATAATAATCACCAATATATGACATAATACAAACTCGTATATAAGGAGGGCTAGATAGAAAATTTTGATATGAACGCTTTCTCTCTTTTGGGTAATTTTTTCTTTCGCACAAAGAAATCTAATAATCATAACCAATATATGACAAAATATGAACTCGTATACAGGGAGAGCTAGACAGAAAATAGAAAGTTAAAGAGCTCTAAATTAGATTCTAACCATTGGATATCAAGATGCAACACTCAAGAACAACTTACTAAAATTTTGTCTCGATTAGAGATCGTTTAGTCATCGATAGAGACTAGAGCAAATTTTGATATGAACGTTTTCTCTTTTCTAGGCACTTTTTATCTTTGGCACAAAAAAATCTAATAATCATTGCAATTATAAGACATAATACAAACTCGTTAACAAGGAGGGCTACACAGAAAATAATAAGTTAGAGAGCTCCAAATCAGAATCTAACTGTTAGATGTCAAGTTGCAAGACTATGTAAGAACATACTAAAATTTTGTCCTAATCAGAGATCGTTTGGTCATCGATCAAGAATTGAGCAAATTTTGATATGAACAGTTTCTCTACTATAGGCAATTTTCTCTTTGGCACAAAAAAATCTAATAATCATCACCAATATATAAAAAAAATACGAACTCGTATATAAGGAGGGTTAGACAGAAAATACTAAGTTAGAGAGATGCAAATCAGCTTCTAACCGTTGAATGTCGACATGCAGGACTCAGGAACAACATACTAAATTTTAGTTTTGATCAGAGATCGTTTGATCATCGATCGAGAGTAGAGCAAATTTTGACATGAATGTTTTCTCTCTTCTAGACACTTTTCTCTTTGGCAAAAAAAATCTAATAATCATCACCAATATATGACAAAATACAAACTCATATACAAGGCGGGCTAGACAGAAAATACTAAGTTAGAGGAATCCAAATCAGATTCTAACCGTTGGATGTAAAGATGCAAGACTCAGGAACAGCATACTAAAATTTCTTCCCGATCAGAGATCGTTTGGTCATCATTTGAGACTACAAGACATTTTGATATGAACGTTTTCTCTCTTCTGGGCACTTTTCTCCTTGGCACAAAAAAATATAATAATCATCACCAATATATGACATAATACAAACTCGTATATAAGGAGGGCTGGTCAAAAAATACTAAGTTAGAGAGCTCAAAATTAGATTCTAACTATTGGATCTCAAGAGGCAAGACTCAGGAACAAGATACTAAACTTTCATCCCGATTAGATATCATTTGGTCATCGATCTAGACTAGACCAAATTTTGATATGAACGTTTACTTTCTTCTGGCCAATTTACTCTTTGGCACAAAAAAATCTAATAATCATCACCAATATATGGCAAAATATGAACCGTATACAAAGTGGGCAAGACATAAAATACTAAGTTAGAGAGCTCTAAATTAGATTAACAATTGTATATCAAGATGCAAAACTCAGGAACAACATACTAAAATTTTGTCCCGATAAAAAATCGTTTGTTCTTTGATCAAGACTAAAGCATATTTTTATATGAATGTTTTCTCTCTTCTGGGCACTTTTCTCATTGGCACAAAAAATCTAACAATAACCACCAGTGTATGACATAATACAAACATGTATACAAGGCGGGTTAGACAGAAAATACTATGCTAGAGTGCTTCAAGTTAGATTCTAGCAGTTGGATGTCAAGAGGCAAGACTCGGGAACAACATACTAAAATTTCGTCCTAATCAGAAATTATTTGGTCATCGATCGAGACTAGAGGAATTTTTGATATTATCGTTTTCTATCTTCTGGGAAATTTTCTCTTTCGCACAAAATAATCTAATAATCATAACTAATATATGACAAACTAAGAACTCGTATACAAGGAGGAATAGACCTAGAATACTAAGTTAGAGAGCTCCAAATCAGATTCTAACCGTTGGATGTCAAGATTCGTCCCGATCAAAGATCGATTGGTCATTCGTCGAAACTAGAGCAAATTTTGATTTGAACGCTTTCTCTCTTTTGGGCATTTTTCTCTTTGGCCAAAAAAATCTAAGAATCATCACCAACATATAACATAATACAAACTCATATACAAGGTGGGCTAAACAGAAAATATTATGTTAGAGAGCTCGAAATCAGATTCTAACAGTTTGATGTCAAGATGCAAGACTCAGGAACAATATACCAAAATTTAGTTCCCATCAGAGATCGTTCGGTTATCGATCAAGACTAGAGAAAATTTTGATGTGAATGTTTTTTCTCTTCTAAGCACTTTACACTTTGTCACAAAAAATTCTAATAAACATCACCAATATATGACATAACACAAACTTATATACAAGGAGTTCTTGACAGAAAAAATAAGGTTAGAGAGCTCCAAATCAGAATCTAACCGTTGGATGTCAAGATGCAAGACCCAGAAACAACATACTAAAATTTCGTCCCGATCAGAGATCGTTTGGTCATCGATAGAGACTAGAGCGAATTTCGATATGAACGTTTTCTCTCTTCTTGCGCTTTCCTCTTTGGCACAAAAAAATCTAGTAATAATCACCAACATATGACATAATACAAGCTTGTATATAAGTAGGTCTAGACAGAAAATACAAAGTTAGAGAGCTTCAAATCAGATTCTAACCGTTGGATGTCAAGATGCCAGATGTAGGAACAACATACTAAAATTTCGTCTTAATCAGAGATCATTTGGTGATCGATTGAGACTAAGGAAAATTTTGATATAAACGTTTTCTCTCTTTCGAGCAATTTTCTCTTTGGCACAAAAAAAATCTAATAATCATTACCAATATATGAAAAAATACGAGCTCGTATACAAGAAGTGCTAGATAGAAAATACAAAGCTAGAGAGCTCCAAATTAGATTCTAACCTTTGGATGTCAAGAAGCAAGACTCAAGAATAACTTACCAAAAATTTTTCCTGATCAGAGATCGTTTGGTCATCGATCGAGGTTGGAGCAAATTTTGATATGAACGTTTTTCCTCTTAAGGGCACTTTTCTTTTTGGCACAAAAAATCTAATAATAATTACCAATATAAGACATAATACAAACTCGTATCCAAGAAGGGCTACACAGAAAATACTACGTTAGAGAGCTTGAAATTAGAATCTAACCGTTGGATGTCAAGTTGCAAGACTAAGGAACAACATAATAAAATTTTGTCCCGATCAGAGATCGTTTGGTCTTGATCGAAACTAGAGTAAATTTTGATATGAACGTGTTCTCTATTCTGGGCACTTTTCTTTTTGCCACAAAAAATCTAATAATCACCACCAATATATGACATAACACAAACTCGTATACAAGGAGGGCTAGACCAAAAAGTACTAAGATAGAGAGCTCCCAATCAGATTCTAACCGTTGGATGTCAAGAGGCAAGACTCAGGAACAACATACTAAAATTTTGTCCCGATCAAAGATCGTTTAGTCATCGATCGAGACTTGAGAAAATTTTGATATGAACATTTTCTCTCCTCTAGACAATTTTCTCTTTAACCCAAAAAAATCTAATAATCATCACCAATATATGAAAAAATAGGAACTCGTATATAAGGAGAGTTAGACAGAAAATACTAAGTTAGAGAGATCCAAATCAGATTCTAGCCGTTGGATGTCAAGATGCAAGACTCAAGAATAACATACCAAAATTTTGTCCCGATCAGAGATCGTTTGGTCATCTATTGAGACTAGAGCAAATTTTGATATGTTCATTTTCTCTCTTATGGGCACTTTTCTCTTTGGCACAAAAAATATAATAATCATCACCAATATATGTCTTAATACAAACTCGTATACAAAGAAGGCAAGACAAAAAAAAAACTAAGTTAGAGAGCTCCAAATCAGATTCTAACTGTTGGATGTCAAGAGTCAAAACTCAGGAACAAGATACTGAAATTTCGTGTCGATCTGAGATCGCTTAGTCATCGATCGAGAATTGAGCAAATTTTGATATGAACATTTTCTCTCCTCTAGGCAATTTTTTCTTTGACACATAAAAATCTAATAATCATCACCAATATATGACAAAATACAAACTTGTATATAAGGAGGGCTAGATAGAAAATTCTAAGCTAGAGAGCTCCAAAACTGATTCTAACCGTTGGATGTCAAGATGTAAGACTATGGAACAACATACTAAAATTTCGTCACGGTCATCAATCGTTTGATAATCGATCGAGACTAGAGAAAATTTTAATACTAAAATTTTGTCCCAAACAGAAATCGTTTGATCATCGATCGAGAATTGAGCAAAATTTGATATGAACATTTTCTCGCCTCTAGGCAACTTTCTCTTTGACTCAAAAAAATCTAATAATCATCACCAATATATGATAAAATATGAACTCATATACAAGGAGTGCTAGACAGAAAATACTGAGTTAGAGAGCTCCAAATCAAATTCTAACCGTTAGATTTGAAGATGCAAGACTCAGGAACAACATACTAAAATTTCTTCCCGATCAGAGATCGTTTGGTCATCGATCAAGACTAGAGCAAATTTTGAATTGAACATTTTCTCTCTTCTGGGCAATTTTCTCTTTGGCACAAAAAAATCAAAGAATCATCACCAATATATGACCTAATACAAACTCATATACATGGAGGGCAAGATAGAAAATATTATGTTAGAGAGCTCCAACTCAGATTCTACCCGTTGAATGTCAAGAGGCAAGACTCAAGAACAACAGACTAATATTTTGATCTCGATCAGAGGTCGTTTGATAATCGATCGAGGCTTGAACAAATTTTGATATGAACATTTTCTCTCTTCTGGGAACCTTTCTCTTTGGCACAAAAAAATCTAATAATAATCACTAGTATATGACCTAATACAAACTTGTATAGAAGGGGGGCTAGACAAAAAATACTAAGCTAATGAGCTCCAAATAAGATTCTAACTGTTAGATGTCAAGATGCAAGACTCATTAACAACATACTAAAATTTTCGTACTAATCGGAGATCGTTTGGTTATTGATCCAGACTATAGCAAATTTTGATATGAACGTTTTTTCTCTTCTGGGCACTTTTCTCTTTGGCACAAAAAAGTTTAATAATCATCACCAATATATGACCTAATACAAACTCGTATAGATGGGGGGTTAGACAGAAAATACTAAGTTAATGAGCTCCAAATCAGATTTTAACTATTGGATGTCCAGATGCAAGACAGAAAACACTAAGTTAGAGAGCTCCAAATCAGATTCTAACCGTTGACTATCGAGATGCAAGACTCAGGAACAATATACTATAGAAAATTTTCATATGAACATATTTTCTCTTTTGGGCAATTTTCTCTTTGGCACAAAAAAATCTAACAATCATCTCCAATATATGACCTAATACAAACTCGTATACAAGGAGGGCTAGATATAAAATACTATGTTAGAGAGCTCCAAATCAGATTCCACCTGTTGGATGTCGAGAGGCAGGACTCAAGAACAATATACTAATATTTTGATCTCGACCAGAGGTCATTTGGTAATCGATCGAGGCTTAACTAATTTTGATATGAACGTTTTCTCTCTTCTAGGTACCTTTCTCTTTGGCACAAAAAAATCTAATAATTACCACTAAGTTAAAGAGCTACAAATCAGATTCTAACCGTTATTTGTCAATATGCAAGACTCAGCAACAATATATTGAAATTTTATCCCGATCATAGATCGCTTGGTCATCGATCGAGACTAGAGCAAACTATGATATGAACGTTTTCTCTCTTCTGGGCAATTTGCTCTTTGGCACAAAAAATCTAACAATCATCACCAATATATGACATAATACAAAGCTGTATACAAATGAGGGCTAGACAGAAAATACTAAGTTAGAGAGCTACAAATCACATTTTAATCGTTGTATGTCAAGATGCAAGACTTAGGAATAACATACTAAAATTTTGTCCCGTTCGCAGATCATTCGGTCATCCATCGAGACTAGAGCAAATTTTGTTATGAAAGTTTTCTCTCTTTTGGGCACTTTTCTCTTTGACACAAAAAAATCTAATAATTATCACCAATATAACACATAATACAAACTCGTATATAAGGAGGGCTAGACAAAAAATACTGTGCTTGAGAGTTCCAAATTAGATTCTAACCGCTGAATGTCAAGAGGCAAGACTCAAGAACAACATTTTGATATGAATGTTTTCCGTCTTCTGACACCTTTCTTTTTGGCTCAAAAAAATCGAATAATCATCGCCAATATATGACATAATACAAACTCGTACACAAGGAGGGTTAGAGAGAAAATACTAAGTTAGAGAGCTCCAAATTAGATTCTAACCATTCAATATCAAAATGCAAGACTCAGGAACAACATACTAAAATTTTGTCCCGATCAGAGATCGTTTGGGCATCTATCGAGATTAAAGAAAATTTTGATATGAACGTTTTCTCTCTTGTAGGCAGTTTTCTCTTTGGCAAAAAAAAATCTAATAATTATCACCAATATATGACATAATACAAACTCGTATACATGTAGGGCTAGACAAAACATACTAAGTTAGAGAGCTCCAAATCAGATTCTAACCATTGGATGTCAAGATGTAAGTTTTAGGAACAATATATTAAAATTTCGTCTCGATCAGAGATCGTTTGGTCATCGATCGAGACTGGAGCAAACTTTAATATGAATGTTTTCTCTCTTCTGGGTAATTTTCTATTTGGCACAAAAAAATCTAACAATCATCACCAATATATGACATAATACAAACTTGTATACAAAGGAGGGCTAGACAAAAAATACCAAGTTAGAAAGCTACAAATTAGATTCTAACAGGTGGATGTCAAGATGAAAAGACTCAAGAACAACATATCAAAACTTAGTCCCGACTAGAGATCGTTTGATCATCGAGCGAGACTAAAGCAGGTTGTGATATGAACGTTGTCTCTCTTCTGGGCAATTTTCTCTTTGGCATAAAAAAATCTAATAATTATCACTAACATAAGACATAATACAAACTCAAACGCAAATAGGGCTAGATAGAAAATACTACGTCAGAGGGCTCCAAATTAGATTCTAACAATTGGGTGTCAAGATTCAACACGCAGGAACAACATATTAAAATTTTGTCCCGAAAACAGATCGTTTCGTTATCTATCGAGAATAGAGCAAATTTTGTTATGAACGTTTTCTCTCTTCTACGCACTTTTTTCTTTGGCACAAAAAAATCTAATAATCATTACCAATATATGACATAATAAAAACTCGTATATAAGGAGGGCTATACAAAAATACTGTACTAGAGAGTTACAAATTATATTATAACCGTCAGATGTCAAGTGGCAAGGCTCAAGAACAAGATACTAATATTTCTTTTCGATTAGAGGTCATTTGGTAATCGATCGAGGCCTGAGCAAATTTTGATATGAACTTTTTCTCTCTTCTAGGCACTTTTCTTTGGCCCAAAAAATCTAATAATCACTACCAATATATTACTTAATGCAAACTTGAATACAAGGAGGGTTAGAAAGAAAATACTAAGTTAGAGAGCTCCAAATCAGATTTTAACCGTTGGATATTAAGATGCAAGGCTCAGGAACAACATACTAAAATTTCGTCCGGATCAGAGTCGTTTGGTCATTGATCGAGACTAGAATTTTTTTTAATATGAACGTTTTCTCTCTTCTGGGCACTTTCTCTTTGGCACAAAAAAAATCTAATAATCATCACCAATATATGACATAATACAAACTTGTATACAAGGAGGGCTAGACAAAAAATACTATGCTATGGAGCTCTAAATCAGATTCTAATCCTCGAATATCAAGAGGCAAGACTCAGGAACAACATACTAATATTTCATCTTGATCAGAGGTCGTTTGGCAATCGATCGAGGCTTGAGAATATTTTGATATGAACGTTTTCTCTCTTCTTGGTACCTTTCTCTTTGGGGAAAAGAAATCTAATAATTATCACCAATATATGACATAATACAAACTCGTATGCAAAGAGGGCTATACAAAAAATAGTAAGTTAGAGAGCTCCAAATCAGATTCTAATCGTTGGATGTCAAGAGGCAAGACTCAAGAACAACATCCTAATATTTCATCTCGATCAGAGGCCGTTTGGTAATCGATCGAGGCTTAAGGAAATTTTGATACGAACGTTTTCTCCCTTCTGGGCACTTTTATCTTTGGCACGAAAAAATCTAATAATCATCAATAATATATGACACAATACAAACTTGTATACAAGGAGAGCTAGACAAAAAAATACTATGCTACAACACTCCAAATTAAATTCTAACCGTCAGATGTCAAGAGGCATGACTCAAGAATAACATACTAATATTTAATCTCGATCAAAGGTCTTTTGGTAATCGATCGAGGCTTGAGAATATTTTGATATGAACCTTTTCTCTCTTCTAGGCACCTTTCTCTTTGGGACAAAAAAATCTAATAATCATCACCAATATAAGTCATAACACAAACTCGTACACAAAGAAGGCTATACAGAAAATACAAAGTAAGAGATCTCCAAATCAGATTCTAACCGTTGGATATCAAAATGCAAGACTCAGAAAAAACATACTAAAAGTTTGTCCCGATCAGAGATCGTTTGGTCATCGATCGGACTAGATAAAATTTTGATACGAATGTTTTCTCTCTTCTGGGCACTTTTCTCTCTGGCACAAAAAAATATAATAATCATCACCAATATATGACATAATACAAATTTGTATACAAGGAGAGCTAGACAAAAAATACTATGCTAGAGAGCTACAAGTCAGATTCTAACTATTGAATGTCAAGATGCAAGACTCATGAACAACATACTAAAATTTCGTCCTGATCAGAGATCGTTTAGTCATCGACTCAGACTAGAGCAAATTTTGATATGAACGTTTGCTCTCTTCTGTGTTCTTTTCTCTTTGGCACAAAAAAATCCAATAATCATCACCAATATTTGTCGTAATACGAACTATTATACAAGAAGCGCTAGACAGAATACAAACTAGTGTACAAGAAGGGCTAGATAGAAAATACTAAGTTAGAGAGCTCCACATAAGATTCTAACCGTTAGATATCAAGATACAAGACTCAGGAACAACATACTAAAATTTTGCCTCGATCAGAGATCGTTTGGTTATCGATCGATACTAGAGGAAATTTTGATATGAACATTTTCTCCCTTCTGGGTAATTTTCTTTTTGGTACAAAAAAATCTAATAATCATCACGAATATATGACATAACACAAACTCACATACAAGGGACTAGATAGAAAATACTATGTTAGAAAGCTCCAAATCAGATTCTAACCGTTAGATGTTAAGAGGCAAGACTCAAAAATAACAAAGTTTGAGTGCTCCTAATCAATTTCTAACCATTGGATGTCAAGATGCAAGATTAGAGATTGTTTGGTCATCGAACAAGACTAGAGCAAATTTTGATACGAACATTTTCTCTCTCCTTTGCAATTTTCTCTTTCGCACAAAAAAAATCTAACTATTGTCACCAATATATGACATGATACAAACTCGTGTACAAGGACGTCTAGATAGAAAATACTACGCTAGAGAGCTCCATATCAGATTCTAACCGTCAGATTTCAAGAGCCAAGACTCAAGAACAACATACTAATATTTCATCACATTCAGAGGTCGTTTGGTAATCGATCGAGGCTTGAGTAAATTTCGATATGAACGTTTTCTCTCTTCTAGGCATCTTTCTCTTTACCACAAAAAAATCTAATAACCATAACCAACATCTTGCATAATACAAACTCGTTTACAAATAGGACTAGACAGAAAATACTATGTTAGACAGCTCCAAATTAGATTTTAAACGTTGGATGTCAAGATGCAAGACTCAGGAACAACATACTAAAATTTCGTCCCGATCAGAGATCGTTTGGTCATCGATCGACACTATAGCAAATTTTGATATTAACATTTTCTCTTTTCTTGGCAATGTTCTTTTTAGCACAAAAAAATCTAATAATCGTCACCATCATATGACATAATACAAACTCTTATACAAGGAGGGTTAGACAGAAAATACTATAATAAAGAGCTCCAAATCATATTCTAATCGTTGGATGTCAAGATATAAGACTTAGGAACAACATACTAAAATTTTATACCGATAAGAGATTGTTTGGTCATCGATCGAGACTAGAGTAAATTTTGATATGAGTGTTTTCTCTTTTCTGCACACTTTTTTCTTTGGCAGAAAAAAATCTAATATTCATCACCAATATATGACATAATACAAACTTGTGTACATGGAGGGCTAGACAAAAAATACTATGTTAGATGCATGTCTCAGGAACAACCTACTAAAATTTCATCCCCATCAGATATCGTTTAGTCATCGATGGAGCCTTGAGCAAATCTCGATATGAACGTTTTCTCTCTTCGGAGCACATTTCTCTTTGGCACAAAAAACATATAATAATCATTACCAATATATGACATAATACAAACTCGTATACTAGGAGGGCTAGATGTAAAATAATAAATTAGAGAGCTCCAAATTAGATTCTAACCGTTGGATGTCAAGTTGCGAGACTCAGGAACAATAAACTAAAATTTCGTCCCGATCAGAAATCGTTTGGTTATCGATCGAGACTAGAGAAAATTTTCATATGAGGGTTTTCTCTCTTCTGGGTACTTTTCTTTTTTGCCCAAAAAAATCTAATAATCATCACCAATATATGACATAATACAAACTCGTATGCAAGGAAGGCTAGAAAGAAAATACTAAGTTAGAGAGCTCCAAATCAGATTCTAGCCTTTGGATGTCAAGATGTAAGACTCAGGAACAACATACTAAAAGTTCGTTCTAATCAGAGATCGTTTTGTTAACGATTGAGACTAGAGAAAATTTTGATATGAGTGTTTTCTCTCTTCAGGGTACTTTTTTTTGGCACAAAAAAACATAATAATTATCACCAATATATGACATAACACAAACTCGTATACAAGGAGGCCTAGATAGAAAATACACAGTTAAGAGCTCCAAATCAGATTCTAACCATTAGATATCAAGATGCAAGAGTCATGAACAACATACTAAAATTTCATTCCGATCACAAATCGTTTGGTTATCAATCGAGACTATAGAAAATTTTGATATGAATGCTTTCTTTATTCTGGGCACTTTTCTCTTTGGCAAAAAAAATTTAATAATTATTACCAATATATGACATAATGCAAACTCGTATACGAGAAGCGCTAGATAGAAAATACTATCTTAGAGAGCTTCAAATCAGATTCTAGACGTTGGATGTCAATATGTAAGACTCAGGAACAACATACTAAAATTTCGTCACGATCAGTGATCGTTTGGTCATCGATCTAGACTACAGAAAATTTCTATATGAACGTTTTCTCTCTTCTGGGTACTTTTCTCTTTGGCACAAAAAAATCTTGCGATCATCACCAATATATGACGTAATTCAAACTCGTATACAAAGAAGGATAGACAGAAAAAACTACGTTATAGAGCTCTAAATTAGATTCTAACCATTGTATCTCTAGATAAAAGACTCAGGAACAACATATTAAAATTTCATCCCGATCAGAGATCATTTGGTCAACGATCGAGAATAGAGCAAATTTTCATATAAACGTTTTCTCTCTTCTGGGCACTTTTCTCTTTGCCACAAAAAAATCTAATAATCATAACCAATATAAGACATAATACAAACTCCTATACAAGGACGGCTAGACAGAAAATACCAAGTTAGAGAGCTCCAAATAAGATTCTAACCTTTGGATATCAGGATGCAAGACTTAGAAACAACATACTAAAATGTCGTCCTGATTAGAGATCGTTTGGTCATTGATCGAGACTAAAGTAAATTTTGATATAAAGGTTTTCTCTCTTCTGGGAACTTTTCTCTTTCACACAAAAAAATCTAATAACCATCACCAATATATGATATAATACAAACTCGTATACAAGGATGGCTAGACCAAAAATACTATGTTAGAGAGCTAAAAATCAGATTCTAACCGTTGGATACTAAGAGACAAGAATCTGGAAGAACATACTAAATTTCGTCCCGATCAAAAATTGTCTAGTTATCGATCGAGACTAGAGAAAATTTTGACATGAACGTTTTCTATCTTTTGAGCACTTTTCTCCTTGGCACAAAAAAAATTAATAATCATCAACAGTATATCACATAATAAAAACTTGTATGCAAGGAGAGCTAGACAGAAAATACAAAGTTAGAGAGCTCCAAATTGGATTCTAATCGTTGTATGTCAAGATGCAAGACTTAGGAACAACATACTAAAATTTCGTCCTGATTAGAAATCGTTTGGGCAGCGATCAAGGCTAGAGTAAATTTTCATATGAACGCTTTCTCTCTTCTGGGAAATTTTCTATTTGGCACAAAAAATCTAATAATCATCACCAATATATGGCATAATACAAACTCATATACAAGAAGGGCTAGACAGAAAATACTTTGTTAGAGTGCTCCAAATCAGATTCTAACCATTAGAAGGTAAGATAAACGACTTAGGAATAATGATCATCAACATATGACATAATACAAACTCGTATACAAACAGAAATAGACAGAATATACTATGTTAGAGAGCCCCAAATCAGATTCTAACCGTTGGATGTCAAGATGCAAGATTCAGGAACAACATACTAAAATTTAGTCACGATCAGAAATTGTTTGGTCATCGATTGAGACTAGAGAAAAATTTGATATGAATGTTTTCTCCCTTCTGGGCAATTTTCTCTATGGCACAGAAAAATATAATAATCATCGCCAATATATGGCATAATACAAACTCGTATACAAGGGGTGCTAGATAAAAAAAACTATGATTGAGAGCTCCAAATTAGATTCTAACCGTTGGATGTCAAGATCTAAGACTCAGGAACAACATACTAAAATTTCATCCCATTCAGAAATCGTTCAGTCATTGATCAAGACTAGAGAAAATTTTAATATAAATGTTTTCCGTCTTCTGGATATTTTTCTCTTTGGCAGAAAAACTCTAATAATAATCACCAATATATGACATATTACAAACTTGTATACAAGGAGGGCTAGATAGAAAATACTAAGTTAGATAGCTCTGAATTAAATTCTAACCGTTGGATGTCAAGATGTAAGACTCGGGAACAACATATTAAAGTTTCATCCCGATCAGAGATCGTTTGGGCGTTAATCGAGACTAGAGCAAATTTTGATATGAATGTTTTCTATCTTCTGGGCACTTATCTCTTTGGCAAAAAAAATCTAATAATCATCACCAATATATAATATAGTACAAATTCGTATACAAGGAGGACTAGACAGAAAATAGTATGTTATAGAGCCCTAAATTAGATTCTAACCGTTGGATGTCAAGATGCAAGACTCAAGAACAACATACTAAAATTTAGTCACGATCAGAAATCGTTTGGTCATTGATTCACACTAGAGCAAATTTTGATATAAATGTTTCTCCCTTTTGGGCAATTTTCACTATGGCACAAAAAAATCTAATAATCATCGCCAATATATAGCATAATACAAACTCGTATACAAGGAGGGCTATACAAAAAATACTAAGTTAGAGAGCTCTAAATCAGATTCTAACCGTTGATGTCAAGATGCAAGACTGAGGAACAACATACTAAAATTTTGTGCCGATCAGAAGTCGTTTGGCCATCGATCGAGACTTGAGCAAATTTTCATATGAATGTATTCTCTGTTCTGGGCAATTTTCTCTGTGACACAAAAAAATCTAATAATAATCGCCAATATATGGCATAATACAAACTCTTATACAAGGAGGTCTAGACAGGAAATACTATATTAGAGAGCTCCAAATCAGATTCTAACTGTTGAATGTCAAGATGCATGACTCAGGAACAACATATTAAAGTTTCATCCCGATCAGAGATCGTTTTGGCATTGATCGAGACTAGAGAAAATTTTGATATGAACATTTTCTCTCTTCCAAGCACTTATCTCTTTGGCACAATTAAATCTAATAATCATCACCAATATATGACATAATACAAACTAGTATACAAGGAGGGCTAGAAAGAAAGTACTAAGTTAGATAGCACCAAATTAGATTCTAACTGTTGGATGTCAAGATGAAAGACTCAGGAATAACATACTAAAATTTCGTCCCGATTACAGATCGTTTGGTCATCGATTGATACTAAAGCAAATTTTGATATGAATGTTTTCTCTCATTTAGGCACCTTTCTCTTTGGCAAAAAAATATCTAATAATCACCAATATATGAAAAATAAAAACTCATATAAAAGGAGGGTTAGACAAAAATTACTAAGTTAGGAAGCTTCAAATTAGATTCTAACCGTCAGATGTCAAGATGCAAGACTTAGAAATAACATACTAAAATTTCGGCCTGATCAAAGATCATTTGGTCTTCGATCAATACTAGAGTAAATTTTGATTTGAACGTTTTCTCTCTTCTGGCATTTTTCTCTTTGGTAAAAAAAAACCAATAATCATCACCAACATATAACATAATACAAACTCGTATACAAGGAGGGCAAGATAGAAAATACTACGCTAGAGAGCTCCAAATCAGATTCTAACCGTTGGATGTCAAGATGCAAGACTCAGGAAAACATACTAAATATTCGTCCCGATTAGAGAATACTAATATATGACATAGTGCAAACTTGTATACAAGAAGGGCTAGATAGAAAATACTATATTAGAGAGCTCTAAATCAGATTCTGATCGTTAGATGTCAAGAGACAGGACTCAAGAACAACATACTAACATTTCATCTCGATCAAAGGTCGTTTGGTAATCGATCGACGCTTGAGCAAATTTTTATATGAACATTTTCTCTCTTCTAGGCACCTTTCTCTTTGGCAAAAAAATATCTGATAATTATCACCAATATATGACAAAATAAGAACTCGTATACATGGAGGGCTAGACAAATACTAAGTTAGGGAGCTCCAAATCAGATTCTAACCGTCGGATATCAAGATGCAAGACTTAAAACAACATACTAAAATTTCGACCCGATCAGAGATCATTTGGTCATCGATCAAGATTAGAGCAAATTTTGATATGAACGTTTTCTCAGTTCTGGGCACTTTTATCTTTGGCAAAAAAAATCTAATAATCATCACCAACATATGGCATCATAGAAACTCGTATACAAGGAGGTCTACACAGAAAATATTAAATTATAGAACTCCAAATTAGATTCTAACCGTTAGATACCAAGATGCAAGACTCAGGAACAACATACTAAAATTTCGTGTCGATCGGAGATCGTTAGGTCAACAATCGAGACTAAAGAAAATTTTGATATGAACGTTTTCTATCTTCTGGACACTTTCCTCCTCGACATAACAAGAATCGAATAACAACTCGTATACAACGAGAGCTATACAAAAAAAATACTAAGTTAGATAGCTTTAAGTCAGGTTTTAACCGTTGGATTTCAAGATGCAAGACTCAGGAACAATATACTAAAATTTTGTCCCGATCAGAGACCGTTTGGTTGTCGATCGATATTAGAGCAAATTTTGATATGAACATTTTCTCTTTTCTAGGAAATTTTCTCTTTGGCACAAAAAATCTAATAATTATCACTAATATATGACAAAATACGAACTTGTATACAAGGAGGGCTAGACAGAAAATACTAAGTTAGAGAGCTACAAATCAGATTCTAACCGTTGGATGTCAAGATGCAAAACTTAGGAATAACATACTAAAATTTCGTCCCGGTAAGAGATCGCTTGGTGATCGATCGAGACTAGAGCATATTTTGATTTGAACGTTTTCTCTATTCTTTGAACTTTTCTTTTTGGCACAAAAAATTCTAATAATCATCACCAATATATGACATAATAAAAACTCATATACCGAGAGGGCTACACAGAAAATACTAAGTTAAAGAGTTCCAAATCAGATTCTAACCATTGGACGCCAAGATGCAAGAATCAGGAATAACATACAAAAGTTTCTTCCCCATTAGAGTTCATTTGGTCATAGATCGAGACTAGACCAAATTTTGATATGAAAGTTTTAACTCTTCTGGGCAATTTTCACTTTGGCAAAAAAAATTTTAATAATCATCACCATTATATGACATAATATAAACTCGCATACAAGGAGAGCTAGATAGAAAATACTATGTTAGGGCGCTCCAAATCAGATTCTATCCATTGGATGTCAAGACGCAAGACTCAGGAACAATATATTAAAATTTCGTCTCGATCAGAGATCGTTTGGTCATTGATCAAGATTACAGCAAATTTTGATATGAACGTTTTTTCTTTTCTAGACAATTTTCTTTTTGGCACAAAAAATTTATAATAATCATCACCAGCATATGACATAGTACAAACTCATATAGAAGGAGAGCTAGACAGAAAATACTAAGTTAGAGAACTCCAAACTAGATTCTAACCGTTAGATACCTAGATGCAAGACTTAGGAACAGTGTACTAAAATTTCATCCCGATCAGATATCGTTTGGTCATCGATCAATACTAGAGAAAATTTCGATACGAACGTTTTCTTTCTTTTGGACACTTTTTTCTTTGGCATAAAAAAATCTAATAATCATCACCAATATATGACATAATACAAACTCGGATACAAATTGGGCTTGATAGAAACAAGATACTAAAATTTCATCCCGATCAGAGATCGCTTGGTCATCGATCGAGACTACAGCAAATTTTGTATAAACGTTTTCTCTCTTCTAGCCCAATCAGAGATCGTTTGGTTATCAATCAATACTAGAGCAAAAACTATGTTAGAAAGCTCCAAATCAGATTCTAACCGTTAGATGTCAAGAGGCAAGGCTCAAGAACAACATACTAATATTTCATCATAATCAGAGGTCGATTGAGCAAATTTTGTTATGAATATTTTCTTTCTTTTGGGCAACCTTTTTTTGGCACAAAAATATCTAATAATCATCACCAATATATGAGAAAATAAGAACTCGTATACAACGAGGGCTCGACAGAGAATACTATGTTATAGAGCTCCAAATCAGATTCTAACCGTCGGATGTCAAGATGCAAGGCTCAGAAATAACATACTAAAATTTCATCCCAATCAGAGATCGTTTGGTCATCGATCGAGACTAGAGCAAATTTTGATATGAAAGTTTTCTATCTTCTGGGCACTTTCACTTTGGCCCAAAAAAATCTAATAATCATTACCAATATATGACATAATATAAACTCATATACACGGAGGGCTAAACAGAAAATACTATGTTAGAGAGCACCAAATCAGATTCTAACCGTTGAATGTCAAGAGACAAGACTCAAGAACAACATGCTAATATTTCATCTCGATCGGAGGTCGTTTGGTAATCAATCGAGGCTTAAGCAAATTTTGATATGAACATTTTCTCTCTCCTGAGCACCTCTCTCTTTTGCATAAAAATATCTAATAATCATCACCAATATATAACATAATGCAAACTTGTATACAAGGAGGGCTAGATAGAAAAAACTAAGTTTGAGTGCTCCAAATCAACTTCTAACCGTTAGATGTCATGATGCAAGACTCAGGAATAATATACTAAAATTTTGTCCCAATCAGAGATCGTTTGGTCATCAATCAAGACAAGAGGAAATTTTGATATGAACATTTTCTCTCTTCTGGGCAATTTTCTCTTTCTCACAAAAAAAATCTAATAATCATCCCCATTACATGACATGATACAAAGTCATATACAAGTAGCTCTAGACAGAAAATACTATGCTAGAGAGCTCCAAATCAGATTCTAACCGTCGGATGTCAAGAGGCAAGACTCAAGAACATCATACTAATATTTAATCTCGATCAGAGGTAGTTTAGTAATCGATCGAGGAGCAAATTTTGATATGAACATTTTCTCTTCTGGGCACCTTTCTCTTTGGCACAAAAAATTCTAATAATCATCACCAATATATGACATAATACAAACTCGTATACAAGGGGAGCTAGATAAAAAATACTAAGTTAGAGAGCTCCAAATCAGATTCTAACCGTTGGGTGACAAGATGCACGACTCAGGAACAACATACTAAAATTTCGTCCCGATCAGAGATCGTTGGTTCATTGATCAAGACTATAGTAAATTTTGATATGAAAGTTTTCTCCTTTCTAGGCACTTTTTTCTTTAGCACAAAAAAATCTAATAATCATCACTAATATATGACATAATACAAACTCGTATACAAGGAGGGCTAGACAAAAAAATACCAAGTTAGAGAGCCCCAAATCAGATTCTAACCGTTGTATGTCAAGATGTAAGACTCAGGAACAATATAGTAAAAATTTGTCCCGATCAGAGATCGTTTGGTATTCGATAGACACTAGAGCAAATTTTGATATGAACCTTTTCTCTTTTCCGGGCAATTTTTTCTTTGGCACAAAAAATTCTAATAATTATCACCAATATAAGACAAAATACGAACTCGTATATAAGGAGGGCTAGAAAGAAAATACTAAGTTAGAGAGCTACATATTAGATTCTAACCGTTGGATGTCAAGATGCAAGACTCAGGAACAATAAACTAAAATTTCGACCCGATTAGACATCGTTTGGTCATCGATCGAGAATAGAGCAAATTTTGATATGAACGTTTTCTCTTTTTTGAGCAATTTTCTCTTTGGCACAATAAAATCTAATAATCATCAGCAACATATGACAGAAAATATTATGTTAGAGAGCTCCAAATCAGATTTTAGCCGTTAGATGTTAAGATGCAAGACTCGGGAACAACATAATAAAATTTTATCCCAATAAGAGACGGTTTGGTCATTGATCGAGACCAAAGCAAATTTTTATAAGAGCGTTTTCTCTCTACAGGGCATTTTTCTCTTTAGCACAAAAAAATCTAATATTCATCACCAATATATGACATATTACAAACTCGTATACAAAGATGGCTAGACAGAAAATACTATGTTAGAGAGCTCCAATTCAGATTCTAATAGTTGGATGTCTAGATGTAAGATTAAGGAACAATATACTAAAATTTAATCCCGATCAGTGATCGTTTGGTCATCGATCGAGCCTAGAGCAAATTTCGATATGAACTTTTTCTCTATTCGGGGCACTTTTCTCTTTGGCACAACAAAATCTAACAATCATCACCAATATATGACATAATACAAACTCGTATATAAGGAGGGCTAGACAGAAAATAATAACTTAGAGAACTCTAAATTAGATTCTCACTGTTGGATGTCCAAATGCATGACTCAGGAACAACATACTAAAATTTCATCCCAATCAGAAATCGTTTGGTTATCGATCAAGACTGGAGCAAATTTTTATATTAACATTTTCTCTCTTCTAGGCACTTTTCTCTTTGGCACGAAAAAAATCTAATAATCAATACCAACATATAAAATAATACAAACTCATATACGAGGAGGGCTAGACAGAAAATACTAAGTTAGAGAGCTCCAAATCAGATTCTAACCATTGGATGTCAAAATACAAGACTCAGGAATAACATACTAAAATTTCGTCTCAATCAGAGATCGTTTCGTTATCAATCGAGACTAGAGCAAATTTTGATATGAAAGTTTTCTCTCTTCTGGGCACATTCTCTTTGGCCCAAAAAAATCTAATAATTATCACCAATATATGACATAATACAAACTCATATACATAGAGGGTTAGATAGAAAATACTATGTTAGAGTGCACCGAATCAGATTCTAACCGTTGCATGTCAAGAGACAAGACTCAAGAATAACATGCTAATATTTCATCTCAACCAGAGGTGATTTGGTAATCGATCGGGGCTTGAACAAATTTTGATATGAACATTTTCTATCTCCTAGGCACCTTTCTCTTTTGCACAAAAATATCTAATAATCATCACCAATATATGACATAATGCAAACTCATATACAGGGAGAGCTAGATAAAAAAAACTAAGTTTGAGGGCTCCAAATCAGCTTCTAACAACTGGATTTCAAGATGCAAGACTAAGGAACAACATACTAAAATTTTGTCCCAATCAGAGATCGTTTGGTCATCGATCAACACTAGAGAGCTCCAAATCAGATTCTAACCGTCGAATGACAGATTCTAACACTAGAGGGCTCCAAATCAGCTTCTAACAACTGGATTTCAAGATGCAAGACTAAGGAACAACATACTAAAATTTTGTCCCA
>JAOTAX010114095.1:0-26169 GCA_025629825.1 Erythroxylum guanchezii | reverse complement strand
ACATACTTGATTCCAGATTCATTTAATAGTGCCATTATCGATAGTCAACTACTATCATGATATGAAATTCATCATTCTCTTGAAGTAAACTCCTTTACTTACATAAAGATAAATCGCAACACTACTGTCTAAACCATAATCAAGCGACCAACTTGATTATTAAAATGTGAATCTATTAATTTAGATTATTATAATATACATGTTTCCCATATATCTATATATATATATATATATTACTTACAAAAGAATATCGGCACCTTATAACTAGATATATAATACTCATAAAAACCAAACTCTTTTGTTTTATTAATAATAAATATTTTCATTACAAAACTGTAATTGAAGAAGATTAAGTTACATGTAAATACACTTGCTTTCCAGGGAACTATATTTACATAACTCCAACAATAAACAGATTGCCCAAAATGGCACTTTTTCAAAACTTGATTTCATATACTTGATATCCTTTCAAAATCATTTCAATTTTTCATTTCATAAATCATCACACAATTCATATACCAAACATGTAGCACTTTCTTAAAGCATTCAAAGAGCAATAAATGCAACATTTATGTGCAATTGAAATCATTAAACTTCTTTGATTCAAAAAAAACATTAGTGGCTTATTAACTCTATTATAAACATGTACCTACCTTGATTTCCTTGCTTAATGCATACTTAAGATGCCTTTCCTCTTGTTCCTCTTGCCTTTCTTGACTTCCTTCAACAATGACAAAACCCCATTCAATAGGAATTCAGTTGAAATCCCCATATTGCAAAATCGTTAAAATTGATTCTAGAAAACTTAAACCCAAGCATTTTCTAAACTCCATGAACTAAAATCCTTCCAAAAATCCAAAAGATTAAAAATGACCTTACCTTGAATCTTCACCAAATGAAGAGTTTCTTGGATCTAATGAAAGCTCTTCTCTTCCTCTACCTTTTTCTCTTCTTGGACCACCTTAAAATCTCTCTTGAAGCCTAAGAAAAATTGAAACCCAACTTATTTTCTCTTCTTTTCTCTCTTCTCCACCGAATCTCTCTTCTCCTCTCTTTGTTTTCATATTTCTCTTCTTTCTCTCCCTCAAATCACGTTTTTCCCCTCTTAAAAGAACAAGACAACATTTCTTCTTCTATTTCTACCCTTAATAAGTGTGTAAAGTCTATTTTGCCCTTCCTTATATGCTTATGGTCTTTCATCCTTAAGTGATCTCCCAAAAATGCCCTTCATGCAATCTTACAACCTTAACACTTTAATTCAATTAACCTATGTCATAAAATCTTACTAACATTAGTTGTGGTATCAGAGCCCATAATTAGGATCTTACATGGGCAATTTTTGAAATATGTGCCAAGTTACATGCATTTTAATCATGTTATAGCAGACAGTAGCGACTAATCCCTAGTCTAAGTCGTATGTGTTTGTGTCACAAGCAAGAGCAATTGTTAAGCGTTTCTGCTGACAGAATTAGTGAGAAAAATCATAGTATTTCATGATATGAGGAAATGACAGTTGTGGATAAATAGAAATGAGAAATAGTATATGGGTAAATATGACAGATAATGATTCAACGTATTTGTATTGGGGGATGCATTATTGAATATAACATCAATATTACACTGTGGTGATGTATCCTCGAATATGATATTGATGTGAATGTATTGTCATGGATTGTTTGAGGAAAATAGAGATATAAGTAGAAATGATGAAATTTAAAGTGTACAAGCCAAGTTGAAAGAAAATAAAATTTTCTGTGACTTGTAGAGGTTGATCTTGGACTTGAAATGGATGTCAGATAAATGTGATAACAGTTATGATTTAGCATAAGAATATGTCTGTGATATTAAATCAGAATTTCATAATGATTATGCATCAATAATTCTGAATGGATTGAGGATATACATATGGAAGATGAAAATTAATGACTACAGAAAAATGAGATAGAAATGAGGAAAGAATAAAAGGGGAAATGAAATAAACATAAATGACTTTTCATGAGATGAATGATATATAGTAAGGAGAAAGTTAGAAATGCATATAAGCTAGAATTTTATGTATGAATGAGGTTAAGAAATGGATGAAGAATTAAATGAGAAGAGTTAATGCACTCAATATGGTAGTTGACTCATTATGAATTGATATAGCATCAGAAGAGGTAAATTCCAGAAAACTGGAGTAAAATTGATGTTAGTATGTTTGATAAAGAGAGAGATATTATCTAGGATTAATTGAGATCAAAGTATCATTAGTGTTATTTATAAATTGGTGATTTTTCAGAAATAAATCTTTGGATATAATGGGATGACTTTAATGATACACACCTTAGTATAAGCGACAGTAATTAAGTTTACTACTTTATTGAGTTTTGGTAATTAGAACATTATGACCTTGTAGGAACGATAGAAATTGGTCTTCTTGTGATATTAAGAATGGTTGATAATTTGATGATGATAATAGTTGATTGATAAATATTGCATGAATAGTATAGATGATAGTAGCAAGAAATCTTCTTTCGAAGAAGTATTTCACTAAATTGGGTTAAGCATATTAGATAGTTTATATTAAGAATGATAAATGAAAAAACAAATCAGAAATGAATATGTAATGATTCAAGAGTGAGTATTGAGTTCTATTCTTGACAAAGACATAAGCAAAAAATGTAGAATATGCTACTGAGAGTGTATGATCCTAATTCTGGGCTCTGATACCACAACTACTGTTAGTAAGATTTTATGACATAGGTTAATTGAATTAAAGTGTTAAGGTAGTAAGATTGCATGAAGGGCATTTTTGAGAGATCACTTAAGGATGAGAGACCATAAGGATATAAGGAAGGGCAAAATGGACCTTTCACACTCATTAAGGGTAGAAATGGAAGAAGAAATGTTGGCTTGTTCTTTTAAGAGGGGAAAAACGCGATTTGAGGGAAAGAAAGAAGAGAAATACCAAAAAAAAAAAGAGGAGAAGAGAGTTTTGGTGGAGAAGAGAGAAAAAAAAGAGAAAATAAGTTAGGTTTCAATTTTTCTTAGCCTTCAAGAGAGATTTTAAGGTGGTCCAAGAAGAGAAAAGGTAGAGGAAGAGAAGAGCTTTCATTAGAGCCAAGAAACTCTTCATTTGGTGAAGATTTAAGCTAAGGTCATATTTAATCTTTTGGATTTTTGGAAGGAATTTAGTTCATGAAATTTAGAAAATGGTTGGGTTTAAGTATTCTAGAATCAATTTTAGTGATTTTACATTGTGGGAATTTCAATTGGATTCCTATTGAATGGGGTTTTTCCATTGTTGAAGGAAATCAAGAAAGGTAAGAGGAATAAGAGGAGGGGCATTTTAAGCAAGCATTAAGCAAGGAAACCAAGATGGGTACATATTTATAATAGAGTTAATAAGCCACTAATGTTTTCTTTAAATCAAAGAAGTTTAATGATTTCAATTGCATTATAAATGTTGCATTTATTGTTCTTTGAATGCTTTGAGAAATTGCTACATGTTTGGAATATGAATTGTGTGAATGATTTATGAAATGAAAAATGGAAATGATTTTGAAAGGATATCAAGTTTATGAAATCAAGTTTCGAAAAAGTGTCATTTTGGGCAATATGTTTACAAGATGTGAAATGCATAATTATGTGGGTTTGTGGTGGTGCCCTAAGTTAAGTCAAGTACACTCTGACAAAAGACTTCTCCTGGTTGCCCACTAGTGGCATGGAGCTTCTTCATGGACTCCCATAAGTTCACGGCTACGCAAGACCATTAAGTGGGATTGCAATAGTATGTTCTGTTCACGGCTACACAGGACCATTATGTGGAAATGTGTAGTACGTTCTATTTTGGATCCACCCAAACCATTTTGTTGTGCTCATGATATGTTGACAAGATTGATGCATACATGATTTGTTTTATTGTGGTTTTGGTTGAAAATTTAAGAACCATGTGTTTTATGATTCAATAAGAATTTTTTATGATAAGTGAATCTTTTCAATGGTTTTGCTTATTATCTGTTATAAACTTGATACCCACAAGCTTTCAAGCTCACCCCTCCTTTTCGTCCCATCTTCAGGTGAAGAGAATGACATCAGGTAACCAAGAGTCGAGGCATCATTCCACTTTTGCAATGTTTTTTTAAAAACTTAAGTTAGACTTTGTAAAAACAAAGCTTTGGACGAATTTTGAGAATTATTGGGATTTGTATCTTTTGTATTTTGGATTTTGATACCGATTTTGTAATGTGACTTGGAATGCCATTAAAGCTTTGTAAACTCTTATCCTTGGAGTTAATGAAATATGAATTGTGTATGGATGATATTAGTTGAAATTAGATATACTTGAAGAAGTTATTAACTTGAGTTGATGATTTTTATTGAAAATGAATTGTTATGATATATATATAGATATACATAAGGGAGATGTTATGGAAAAGAAAATAATAATTATGAATGATGAGATGTAGTTGAACGGATAAGAATGATGTTGCAATAGAGGAGGTGAATTTGGGAAAATTTTCAAGTTTTTCAATAAGGTAGAAATTTATGTACTGATTTCAGGGGAAAAACTGGATTAATATCGGCTGAATTAGAAAAATTTGTCTTCTTGGAAGTTGTAGCATATCCTCTTAGGTTTCCAACATCATAAAATATGAAATTTTTAGATATCAGAGTTGAAAGATATGATCATTATAAGTAGTGATGTTGCATAGGATGTATGTTCAGGACAACTTTAGTAAATGATGAGAATTAGTGGTTTTGATTAATCAAATTGTTGGACACCCCACCCTTGTGAGTAACAGGCCCGACGTCCTAAGTGACATCTGAACGCGTATCCCATAAGGGTGACGTGCCCACACCAGGACAAACATTAAAACTATACATCGTTCTATTTCTGAACCGAATTTGGGAAAAGCCTAAACTTGAATTTCAATTCTACTTGTTTAGAACGTATGAGGCTTTATGTCTCTAGTTTATTTAAAGATAAAAATTATCACATTTGGAGATCCCATAATAAAGTTATGGTTACTACCTTGTAGGGTTATTTCAACGAACCCTCATTAGCCAAAAACTTATTATGGAGGGATAGAAAAACGCATTAGGAATCTATCGCTCCAAGAATCACTTCATTTTGAGGTCGGATGATGAAGTTATGGCCAAAAGAATCGAGTATGTCTAAATTGTTAATCATATTGCCCCTGTCTTGAAGCAATTAGCATAATTTTCCTTAGAGATAGTAGATTAAGAAAATCTTAGGACGTTTTGAAAGAAAACTTCGAGATCTACAACTTTCATGAAGATGTCAAAGACGGATTCTGTCGTTTGAAGGGTCAAAGGTAGAGCAGATGATAACATGAGGCATACGAAACAAAAGTAGACGAATCAAAAAGGCATACAAAACAAGAAGCAGTTGAATGCGGAAAGTAGATGAAGCGGAAGGCAGACAAATGCAAGAAACAGACGAATGCAGAAAGCAGACGATAGCATAGTCAACTTAAGACGAAGCAACGCTTAAGACGAAGCATCCTTATAGACGATACATTTCTATAGACGAAATGACGTCATCACAGACGAAGTGATGTCATATAAGATGATACGTCTTTACAGATGATACGTCCCTACTAATGATACATTTCTACAGGCGATATGACGTCATCACAGACAAAGTGATGTCATATCAGATGATACGCCTTTACAGACAATACGTTCCTACAGACGATACATTTCTACAAACTATATGACGTCATGACAGATGAAGTGACATCATATCAGATGATACACCTTTACAGACGATACATTTCTACAGACCACAGGACGTCATCCCAGATGAAGTGACGTTATATCAGAGATAAGCCTTTACAGACGATATGTCCCTATAGATGATACATTTCTACAGACGATATGACGTCATCACAGACAAAGTGACATCATATCAGACGATACCACTTGATACTTCTAAACATCTTCCCTTCTAAGGACCATAACGTTAGATATTCCTACTATCAACCATTGGAAGCTCGAAGGGAGTCCTACAACTTCTTATAGGCACATTCGCCTAAATTAGCCTAAGTTAATCCAGGGCTATCCCTGACGTCTGAACACAAACCTTTCTCCTTATGTAAACTTAAAAATTCCATATATGAACTTGCGAGAAATTCACGCACAAAAATGCAATCTTATTCCATTTACAACAGAAGATAAGAGTTTTACAAAGCTTTAGCGGGCATTTCAAGCCGCAATTACAGTAACTTCTTAAAATCCCCAAAATACAAAAATTACATGAATCGTGAGTTGCTCAAAATGTAACTAAAGCCTTGCTTAACAAGAGTTCTTCAAATACAAAATATTTCAAAAGCGGAGTGATTCCTTGACTACTAACAATCAATCTCTTGCTTATCACCTGCTTATGGGGAGAAAAATAGGGAGGGGGGTGAGCTTAATGCTCGTAGGTAACAATTTTATAATTGGCAACAAACAAAATCATTTATAAACCATTTTCAGTGCAGAAATTCATGGGTATGCAAATTATGAATGCATCACTCTTATCATCTTCCCATGAACACATAAACATATCAAATGGTTTGGGTAAGTCCAAAAATATGACGCACTGCTCATTTCCATATGATGGTCTTGTGTAGCCGTAAACCTGAAGGAGTCCATGAAGGAGCCCCGTGCCACTATCGAGTAGGCGGGAGAAGCCTATACTTGGTCAACGTGCAAGTGACGATTCTTGAGAGACTACCACAAACCGACATAACACATATTTCATGAATTTGTAAGCTTGTTGCCCGGAATGTCACTTCTTTGAAAACTTGCTTTTCATGTCCTTACTATATCTTTAAAACCCTTTCCGAAAATATGATCTTATGAACATGTATCTTTTCAAAGAATCATTTTCAAAAGACTTTCATCAATCATGAACACAATTTATGCAACAATCATATAGCACCATCTTACAACATTTAAAAAGCAATAAATGCACATGAATAAGGTAGTTGAAAACAATCATTTCTTGAAAGAATCTTTAATGGCTCATTGCTTAATTATAAAAGTGAAACCCACCTTGAATGTTTCCTTGCTTAATTATAAAAGTGAAACCCACCTTGAATGTTTCCTTGCTTATAACTTGGCTTAAGGATGTCTCTCCTCTTGCTCCTCTTGTCTTTCTTGATTTCCTTTTCATAGACAAAAACCCTAAGTTTAGATGGGTTTTCAATTGAAAATCCCTTAAAACACAATCACTAAAATTGATTCTAAAATACCTAAACCCATGCATTTCCTAAGCTTCATGAACCAAAACCCTTCCAAAATTCAAAGCATTAAAATGTTCTTACCTTAAACCTTCACCAAATGAAAAGGCATTTGGTTCAAAAGAAAGCTCTTATCATTCTCTATCTTTTTCCTTTCTTGGTCAACCTCAAAATCTCACCAGAAAGCTTAGGAAGGGAAACCCTAGCTCAACTCTCTCCTTTTCTCTCCAACCACCGAAACTCAATTCCTCTTTCTTTCTTATCTTCTTTTTGTGCTCTCTCCCTTCTTTCATTCCTCACTAACGTTTTTGTCTTCTCAAATGTAAGACAACAATTCCATCTTCCCAATTTACCCTTCCTTATAAGCTTATGCCTTACTAAACTTAAGTGATCTTCCAAAACTACCCTTGAATATTCTTATTACCTCAGCATTTTAATTTCATTAACCCTTACAATAAAATCCTACTAACCTTGACATAGTAATTAACTCGAAAAAAAATTCACCTATTTAAACCTCATAATTATTTAAAACATCCTTAGCTAAAGAAGAAAAATTTAGGGGCCAACATTTCTCCCCCACTTAAAGAAATTTTGTCTTCAAAATTCTTAACTGAACCATTGAAGAGCTGTGGATACTTCTCCTTCATGGCTTCCAAGGGCTCCCACGTGGCATCTTCAACAAAATGATTTCTCTACAGAACTTTTACCATTTGAATTATCTTGTTCCTGAGGACTTTCTCTTTAGTATTTCCACTGGAGTCTCCTCATAAGTCAAATCATCTCTCAACTAAACCTCAGTAATTTGAATGATGTGAGAGGGATCAGATCTATATCTCCTCAACATGGAAACATGAAAGGCATTATGAATCTATGATAATTCTAGTGGTAACGCCAACCTATAGGCTAGCAGTCTGATTCTCAAAAAAATTTCATAAGGACCCACATAACTTGGGCTTAACTTGCCCTTCTTGCCAAATCTCATGACTCCTTTCCAAGGAGATGTCTTTAAAAAGACTTTCTCACCAACTTCATTCTCCATCTCCTTTCGGTGTGCGTTAGTGTAGCTCTTCATTCTATATTGAGCAGCTTTAAGTCGCTGCTTAACTAAGTTGACCTTATCCACTATCATCTGAAGTAACTCTAGCCTTAATAGTTTCCTTTCTCCTTCTTCATCCCAACATATCGAAGTTCTACATCTCCTTCCATACAGTGCTTCATATGGAGCCATCTGAATGCTCGAATGGTACGAATCATTATAAGCAAATTCGACCAATGGCGAATGCCTATCCCAAGCTCCTTTGAAATCCATTGCACATGCCCTAAGCATTCCCTCAAGGGTCCGAATGGTCCTTTCAAATTGACCATCTGTTTGGGGATGAAAAGTCGTACGAAAATTCAACTTGGTTCCTAAAGCCTTTTGTAAGCTTCCCCAAAATCTCGAAGTAAATCGAGGATCCCTGTCATAAACTATAGACTCTGGAATCCTATGCAATCTCACTATCTCTTTAATATATTTCTTTGCTAGCACATGCAGGGAATCAGTCTATTTAATTTCCAGAAAATGGTTGACTTCGTCAAACGATCAACAATGACCCATATGGCATCATGCTTCCTACTAGTCTTAGGCAAACCCATCAGAAAATCAACAGTTACCCGTTGCCACTTCCACTCAGGAATGGACAAGGGCCTTAACTTGCCAGAAGGTGCCTGGTGTTTAGCTTTGACTTACTGACACACTAGACACTTACCTGCATATTCTGCTACATCCCTCTTCATGCCTTTCCACTAGAAATGTTCTCTTAAATCTCTGTACATCCTGGTTCTACCTGGGTGCATAGCATAAGGCGCATTGTGTGCCTCATGCAGTATCTCATCCTTCACCTCCTTGACATTTGGGATACAAAGTCTATTTCTTACAGTCATGAGTCCTTCATCTCTCACTACCACTTTAGACTTCTTGCCATTCTAAATTTCTTCTTGGAGCTTGTTCAATTCTGTATCTTGTGCCTGTAACTCCTTAACCTTCACCCTGAGTATCGGTGTCACTCTGAAATTGGCAATGATACAATCTGGTTCCTCCGATTTCAAACTTATCCTAAGCTTAGCCATTTCTTCCAATAACAGTAGATAAATTGTCTGAACATAAGCTATTGAGGATTTCCTTCTCAAAGCATTTGCTACTACAATTGCCTTTCCTGGATGATACTCAATAAACAAATCATAATCCTTAATTAGCTCCAACCATCTTCTCTGTATCAAATTTAGTTCCTTTTGACTCAACAAATATTTAAGACTTTATTGATCCGTAAAGATCCTTGTCTGAACCCCATACAGATAATGTCTCCAAAGCTTCAGGGCAAAAATCACGGCTACCAATTCCAGATCATAGGTCAGGTATCAACACACAACCCAAACCTTTTCTTGAAGCATCATTGTACACTATATAACCCTCATCTCCTGTAGGCAAAATCAAAACTGGAGCACTTGTCAATCTGTGCTTAAGTTCCTCAAAACCCTTCTGGCATTCATCACTCTAGACAAACTTCTATTTCTTCCTCAATAACTTGGTCATCGAAGCCGCTATCATAGAGAATCCCTCAACGAATCTCTTATAATAACCTGCTAGACCCAGAAAGCTCCTCACCTCTTTCACAGTCTTTGGTGCATGCCAATTCACCACTGCTTCAGCCTTCCTTAGATCAACATGTACCCCATCTTTTTAAATCTCATGTCTAAGGAATATCACCTCGTAAAGCCAAAACTCACACTTGCTGAACTTAGCATAAAGTTCCTTCTCCCTCAGTGTTTGCAACACTATCCTGAGATGTTACTTATGTTTCTCTTCACTCTTGGAATAAACCAGAATGTCATTGATAAACACTATGACAAACTGATCCAGATACTCCCTAAAGACCCTATTCATAAGATCCATAAAAACAGCTGGCACATTGGTTAATCCAAAAGGCATGACTAAAAAGTCATAATGTCCACATCGTGTCCTGAAGGTTGTCTTGTTTACATCAGACTCCCTGATTATGAGCTAATGATAACCTGACCTGAGATCAATCTTTGAAAATACCTTTGCTCCCTGAAGCTGGTCAAATAGATCATCTACTCGGGGCAGAGGATACTTATTCTTAATGGTCACCTTGTTGAGTCTCCGATACATTTCTACAGACGATACATTTCTACAAATGATATAATGTCATCACAGATGAAGTGATGTCATATCAGACGATATGCCTTTATAGAAGATACATCCCTACAGACGATACATTTCTACAGACAATATGACGTCATCACAGACGAAGTGACGTCATATCAGATGATACCACTTGATACTTCTAAACATCTTCCCTTCTAAGGACCATAACGTTGGACATTCCTACTATCAACTGTTGGAAGATAGAAGGGAGACTTACAACTTCTTATAGGCACATTCGCCTAAATTAGCCTAAGTTAATCCAGGGCTATCCCTGGCATCCGAACACAAACCTTTCTCCTTATGTAAACTTAAAAATGCCATGTATGAACTTGCAAGAAATTCATGCGAAAAAATGCAATCTTATTCCATTTGCAACAAAAGATAAGGGTTTTACAAAGCTTTAGCGGGCATTTCAAGCCACAATTATAGTAACTTCTTAAAATCCCCAAAATACAAAAATTACATGAATCGTGAGTTGCTCAAAATGCAACTAAAGCCTTGCTTAACAAGAGTTCTTCAAATACAAAATATTTCAAAAGCGGAGTGATGCCTTGGCTACTAACTACTCGATCTCTTACTCATCACCTGCTTATAGGGAGAAAAATGGGGGGTCGGCTTAATGCTCGTGGGTAACAATTTTATAATTGGTAATAAGTAAAATCATTTATAAACCATTTTCAGTGCAGAAATTCATGGGTATGCAAATTATGAATGCATGACTCTTATCAACTTGTCATGAACACATAAACGTATCAAATGGTTTAGGTAAGTCCAAAAACATGACGCACTACTCATTTCCATATGATGGTCTTGTGTAGCTGTAAGCTTGAGGTAGTCCATCAAGGAGCTCTGTGTCACTAGCGGGTAGGCAGGAGAAGTCTGTACTTGGTCAACATGCACGTGACGATTCTTGAGGGACTACCACAAACCCACATAACACATATTTCATGAACTTGTAAGCTTATTGCCCAAAATGTCACTTCTTTGAAAACTTGCTTTTCATGTCCTTACTATATCTTGAAAACCCTTTCCGAAAATATGATTTCATGAACATGTATCTTTTCAAAGAATCATTTTCAAAAGCTTTTCATCAATCATAAACACAATTTATGCAGCAATCATATAGCACCATCTTACAACATTTAAAAAGCAATAAATGCACATGAATAAGGTAGTTGAAAACAATCATTTCTTGAAAGAATCTTTAATGGCTCAATGCTTAATTATAAAAGTGAAACCCACCTTGAATGTTTCCTTGCTTATAACTTGGCTTAAAGATGTCTCTCCTCTTGCTCCTCTTGTCTTTCTTAATTCCCTTTTCATAGACAAAATCTCCAAGTTTAGATGGGTTTTCAATTTGAAAATCGCTTAAAGCATAATCACTCAAATTGTTTCTAAAATACCTAAACCCATACGTTTCCTAAGCTTCATGAACCAAAACCCTTCCAAAATCCAAAGCATTAAAATGTTCTTACCTTCAACCTTCACCAAATGAAGAGGTGTTTGGTTCAAAAGAAAGTTGTTATCTTTCTCTATCTTTTTCCTTTCTTGTTCAACCTCAAAATCTCACCAGAAAGCTTAGGAAAAGAAACCCTAGCTCAACTCTCTCCTTTTCTCTCCAACCACTGAAACTCACTTCCTCTTTCTTTCTTATCTTCTTTTTGTGCTCTCTCCCATCTTTCATTCAACACTAATGTTTTTTTCTTCTAAAATGTAAGACAATAATTCCATCTTCCTAATTGGCCCTTCCTTATAAGCTTATGCCTTACTAAACTTAAGTGATCTTCCAAAACTACCCTCGAATATTCTTATTACCTTAGCATTTTAATTTCATTAACCCTTTCAATAAAATCCTACTAACCTTGATATAGTAATTAACTCGAAAAAAATTAACCTATTCAAACCTCATAATTATTTAAAACATGCTTAGCTAAAGAACAAAAATTAGGGGGCCAACACAAATGAGTAGAGATTAGAGAAACAAAGTTGGTGGTTGAATTGATATGAAGTGATATTGCACTGGAAGAGGTGAATTATAGAAGATTATGAGTGCAATTGATGTAGGAAGCATTGGAGAGGCTTTGGAGGGGCTTAGGTATCACCTATGTCTGTTACAAGGACTTTAAGTCCGTTAAACGGACCTTCTCGAGCCTGTAAGGACCCCAGCCTCACCAATATCCATTAAATAGACATTAGGTCCATTAAACGGACCTTCTTGAGTCTGGAAAATCCAAAGCATTAAAATGTTCTTACCTTAAACCTTCACCAAATGAAGAGGTGTTTGGTTCAAAAGAAAGTTGTTATCTTTCTTTATCTTTTTCCTTTCTTGTTCAACCTCAAAATCTCACCAGAAAGCTTAGGAAAAGAAACCCTAGCTCAACTCTCTCCTTTTCTCTCCAACCACTGAAACTCACTTCCTCTTTCTTTCTTATCTTCTTTTTGTGCTCTCTCCCATCCTTCATTCCTCACTAACGTTTTTGTCTTCTAAAATGTAAGACAACAATTCCATCTTCCCAGTTGGCCCTTCCTTATAAGCTTGTGCCTTACTAAACTTAAGTGATCTACCAAAACTACCCTCGAATATTCTTATTACCTTAGCATTTTAATTTCATTAACCCTTGCAATAAATCCTACTAACCTTGATATAGTAATTAACTCGAAAAAAATTAACCTATTCAAGCCTCATAATTATTTAAAACATGCTAAGCTAAAGAAGAAAAATTAGGGGGCCAACACAAATGAGTAGAGATTAGAGAAACAAAGTTGGTGGTTGAATTGATATGAAGTGATATTGCACTAGAAGAGGTGAATTATAGAAGATTATGAGTGCAATTGATGTTAGAATGGATGTAGGAAGCATTGGAGAGGCTTTAGAGGGGCTTAGGTATCACCTATGTTCGTTAGACGGACTTTAGGTCCGTTAAACGGACCTTCTCGAGCCTGTAAGGACCCCAGCCTCACCCATATCCATTAAATAGACATTAGGTCCATTAAACGAACCTTCTTGGGTCTGGAAAGGCCCCCAGCCCTGTTTATGTCCGTTAGGTGGACGTGTATGTTCATTTATCGGACATACATTGCACTCTTTCGGAAATTCGCATTTTTGACCCTCTAAATGGTAGAATCTCTCTTTGGTGTCTTCACAAAAGTTGTATATCTCGAAGTCCTCTTTGAAACCATTTTAAACATACCTAAATCCGAAAACTCTAGTGAAAGTTATGTAAATTGTCCCAAAATAGGTACAATATGACTATGGACATAATCATGTTTGATTCTTTTGGCCATAACTTCATCATCCAACCTCCAAATGAAGTGATTCTTCAAGCAATAGGTTCCTAACATATTTTTCTATCTCTCAATAAAAATTGGTATCCTTTGGTGTTGATTTGAAAAATATTTATGGAAAGAAAGTGAGGGAATCGGTTGGAAGAGTATGAATTGGATATTTTTCTTAACATTCTTCGGTATTTTGATGATATCTTGATCTGTAGAGCTCCAAATAAGATGATTCTTCTTTATAAATAAACTAGACACATAGAGCTACCATTGTTCTAAAGAAGTCGACTTGTGATTTTGGTAATTGAATGGTGTGGGTGTGCTACCCTTGTGGGATGATGTCTAATGAGGGTTCATTGAAATAACCCTACAGGGTAATACACTCATGTTTTATGACTCCAGATGTTGAGCTCCAAAAATGGGGTCCAATAGAATTAACGCTAAAGAAAGGTGCTAGTGTAGTGTTCTTGAAGTGGGAAAGAGCTAGGATTACACGAATGATAATGAATGAAAGTTTTTGTTTTTGTTTTTGATACATGAAAAATTAGGATGACTAAGCCTATAAATTGAATGTCATTTGACATAGATAATTGAGTGACATTTGGCATAGGTAATTAATTGACAAATGACATTGTTCATTAAGTGAAAAATGGCATAGTATTATTGTGACATTTGGTAGCCTATGGAGTGGACAAATGGGATGCATGCTTAAGGACAAATTTTAATCTAAGATAATGACACCTTGCACCTAGTTGAATTAAGCAAATGCTGGAAAAGTTTCTACTGAGTTCATTTCTCTTCTTTCTTCACTCTCTCCACCCCAACTTGCTTCCATCTCACATGTCTGAATTTTGGTTTAATTCCACCGCAAGTTGTGACCAGAGTGACCAGTGTGAAAAAGAGCTTAAAGCTTAGAAATGTGCACAAAGAGCCACAGGCTCAATTATTAATGAGCCCAGTATCCACAATGGGTACGAGACATAATATTAAATGAGCCTTGTATTCACAATGGATACGAGATAGTAAATATGTGCTCACTCATAACAAAGTAAAAATGAAAGTGGAGTCACATGTGCATTTGCATTTATATGTATATCTTTACATGTATCATGTGAATGATTGCGAAGAATTACTAAATTGCGTTGATATAATGATATGCAATGATTGTGTACATGTCGATGATATGAATTATTAAGATAGATGATTGGATTATTCTAAAATGATTATATGAAATGTTTGTAGCTCATGATGTACTTGTTAAAATATCATGTATATTGTGATATGGTATTCAATATTGAATGATGTTATACATCTACTGAATTAGGAAATACACTTATGAATTTAGTTTATTTGTGTTCTGACTTGAGTGAGCACATCGATGATGGTTCACTCACTAAGTTCGCAAACTCATCAAAATTGCAACGTTGATTTTCAGGTACAAGGGAGACTTAGCTTTTAAGGTGATATAATAGAAGTCTAGTATAGTCAATTTTGGAAACAAGAATGGCTCAAAGGTCTAGTCAGCTGATACCTGTGAAATCTAGATAGAATATTTTTGTTTAGCTTCTCCTTTCATGTTGAACTTTTTGTATAGAACTTTAAACTCCCAAATGTTATGTTATGTATAAACATGGATTATGAACTTTAATGATAATGTAAGTAAGTTTCATTTTGTGAATGAAATGAGGAGTTTTGATTTTTGGAAATACTTGTGTTCTATATGATGCCATAATAAGTTGACGTGATTTCTCTAACATGCCATTTTCATAGGTATGTTCCTGAATTTCCTTTGGATGTTCGACATATGCTCTATAGTAGTGGTGTGTTACTTGTTCTATATAAAATTGGCCCATCCCATAGATATCGGGTATACTCATGTAAAAATTTCTTTCTTTGTCGATAAGACAAATAAGAAGGAAGCTTACCACTAGCAATATAATTTGCAATATCGGTAAACCATGGTGTAGCCAGACTTTCAAGCAACATCAAAGTTTTGTCAAGGAAGTTCTCATTAATATCTTTCCTTGGCTCGCATTCCCCTCCTTCCAGTCTTAATAAATGGTATGCAACCACATTTTTCACTCCCTTTTTATCTTTCACTTATATATCAAATTCCTATAAGAGTAGCACCCATCGAATGAGCATGGGTTTTGCATCTTTTTTATTGAAAAGATCTTTTAATGTTGAGTGATTGATGAATACAATTACCCTTAACCCTAAGAGGTATGGTCAAAATTTATCACATACGTACACCACTGTGAGTAATTCCTTCTCTATGGTGGTGTAATTAAGGTGAGGTCTTGCAAAGGTCTTGCTGGCATAATAGATCACATGCAACCTTTTATCTTTCCATTGGCCCAATACACAACTTATAGCTTGGTCACTTACATTGCACATAACCTCGAATGGAAGTGTTCAATTCGATGGTGATAGAATTGGTGTTGATGTTAGTGCCTCCTTTAATTCCTTCTCTATGGTGGTGTAATTAAAGTGAGGTCTTGCTGGCATAGTAGATCACATGCAACCTTTTATCTTTCCTTTGGCCCAATACACAACTTATAGCTTCGTCACTTACATTGCAGGTAACCTCAAATGGAAGTGTTTGATTCGATGGTGATAGAATTGGTGTTGATGTTAGTGCCTCCTTTAGTTTGTTGAAGGCAAACATACATTTTTCATCAAACAGAAAGGGCACATCCTTGACTAATAGGTTTGTCAAAGGTCTTGCAATTTGCAAGAAGTCTTTAATAAATCAATGGTAAAATCCTGCATGACCTAGAATCCTTATACACCTTTTACATTACTTGGTGATGGGAGTTTCTTTATAACTTCTAATTTTTCTTTGTCCACTTCAAATCTTTGGTGTGAGATTTTATGCTCTAGCACTATCCCCTCTTGCATTATAAAGTGGCATTTCTCCCAATTCAGCACTAAATGTGACTGTTCACATCAACGAAGCACTCTGTCCAAATTGGTTAAACACATTTCAAAATAGTCTCTAAAAATTAAAGAATCATCCATGAACACCTCCATTATATCTTCGATCATATTGGCAAAGATAAACATCATACATATTTGAAATGTAGCCAGGGCATTGCATAATCTGAAAGGTATCCATCTATATGTGAAGGTACCATAAGGGTAGGTGAATGTGGTCTTTTCTTGATCATTAGGGTAGATGAAGATCTAATTATATCCTAAATATTCATCTAAGAAATAGTAAAACAAATGACCAACTACCTTTTCTATCATTTGGTCTATGAACGGGATAGGAAAATGATCTTTTTTAGTCACTAAGTTGAGTTTGTGATAATCTACCTGTGACCGTTATTATTGAAATTACTTCTCCACTCTTGCTATCTATTACTGTCATTCTGTTCTTTTTAGGTACACATTGTACTGGACTCGCCCTTTCACTATTGTAGATGGGATAAATTACCCCTGCGTCTAAAAGTTAGATTATTTCCTTCTTGACCATCTCCTCTATGTTAGGGTTCAACCTCCATTGACGCTCCCTTATCATTCTACGTCCTTCCTCGAGGTTTATTCAGTGCATCAAGCATATGGGCTTATACCACGAATATCATAAATCTGTCATCTGATGGCCTTCATTCGCTTTCTAACAATTGCTACCACCTTTCTTTCTTGTTTCCCATCCAATTGATTGGAGATAATGATTGGTAACGTTTAACCTTCTCCTAGAAAAGTATATCTAAGATGTGTAGGTAAAGGTTTAAGCTCTAATGTCGGTTGTTTTTCTGTTGATGGTGGTATAGGTGATTCGATTCGGACTAATACATCTTGATGTGTTTGAACACCTGACTCCTCCATCTCATAATCTCCTTTAGACTCAGCCTTCTCATATCCATTATCTTTCTTTGCTTCCCCTGATCTTACTTCTGTGATGCAACTCTCTACTTGTTCTTGCAAATTTTGACCCATAATTTCAACCTTCATACACGCGTTGCTTGCTCTTGGAATCTTTAAAGCCTTATTCATATTAAATTTGATTTGATCTTCGCTTATTCGAAGTGTTAATTTCCCACTCTTCATAAATTGATTCCCCATCATCTTACTTAAAGTTTGTGATCTCCTTAATAATCTTCGTGGCCTTAGTAAAGAGAAAGTACTTATCTAGGAAGGCACGAACTAATTGATCCTAAATGGTAACATTAATCAGGTTAAGGGAATGGTACTAAGCTTTTGTTATATCCCTTAAAGTAAAAGGAAAGAGTCTCATTCTTATAACATCCTCCGACATCCGATGATAACGGAAGGTATCACAAATTTCAAGGAAATTGACAATATGTGCATTCGGGTCTTCCTTTGTTAATCCATAAAATTACACATTTTGTTGAAGCATATTTGGAAGGGCTGGTTTGATTTAAAAGGAAGCCGCTTGCACAGATGGCCTAGCAACACCTTGAGTGGTTGCATTGAAGCCCGGTCTCATGAAGTGTACAAGGGTTCTTGGTTGATGCCCTTGGTTTGCTCCTTGATCCAACTCTTGCTGAAATTCCTTGGCCATTGTTGCTTTTGTAGCTTCTTCTTCTTCTTCTTCACGCCGAGCTCTTCTAATTGAACATTCTACACAAGTGATGTTAAGTAATACAATTTTAGCTATGCGACTCGAACTTCTTATAACTCTTGTGTTTATGCAAAAGCACGGAAAAAAAAAGGAAAGAACGGAAAAATTTAAAACTAACTAAAACTCTTTAGACTAAGAGAACTAAACTATTTTTCGTTTTCCCCAGCAACGGCGCCAAAATGATCAGGGTAAGTTTTAATCTTATAAATCCTTAATATTCTGCAAGTGTATGGTTCGTAGCGTGGTATTAAAAGTATTGATCGAGGAAAGAGAGTAATCTAATCCTAAAATTTAAGGCTAGAAAACTATAAAACTAAAAATACAAGATGCAATAAAAATTAATTACGAGAATTGAGTTCAACCAGTCAAATCAGAAATTAAACACAAAAGTATTAACGAGTGAGAAATATGCAATCACAATAGACATCTACCTAAGGAATTTACCAATTTATGAGAAAGGAGATTTTACTTATCATTAATGCTAACCTAGCCGATTATGTGTCAATGGAGTGTCAGTTCTTAACTATCCTAGGGTTGATTACTCTCTCTCGAATTATAACCATTAAACGCCAAATTATAAACCCTAATTAGATTATGGAATTTGCAATCTCTCAATTCACAAATTATATAAAACCTAAATTAGATCTGAAGCACTCTAACAAATTATCGAAACATCACACGCGATCTCTCTTTGCACAATTAGCAATATGATTTGACAAGGTTTCTATTAAATCGCCTAACTCTCATCAATCTGATTTAATCACTTTGCTTTCAGTTCACCCTCTCAGTTTATTAATGAATTATGCAAGAATGAAGTCAAATCACGACATTCATGCAATAAACACAATCAACTAAATTATCATTAAATCAAAATAAAAAAGGAGAGTTTAGAACATCATCAATATTCCAAATCCTATCATCATACTATTCATCTCAATTCGATATATAAATAAAATTGAAAAGAAAAGGAAATAATGACTTAGAATAGACGACCAAAGGTAATGACATCAGGAAACCTCCTGATTCGAGAAGCACATCGAGTCAGCTTCGTCTTCCTCTTCCTTCTTCTTGTTTCCCTCTCTCGGTATTCTCTCTTTAGGGTTTCAAGTGTGGCTAATGCAAAAAGCTATTTTGGGCTCCTCTTATTGTTCTTTAAATAGTTTTTTATGTTTTGGGTAACCCTATAGTCTTTCTGGGGTCTGAAAGGTCCAAAAAGTCCCTCGAAATGTGAAGTTCGTAAATGACTGCATGTCTACACGATGTAGGCCATGATCGTGGCCCACATCTGAGCCTTCTATCGTGATTGTGGCCTGATCGTGGGTCGTTATTTTGGCCCGAATGTCTTCTGAAACTCCTCCGTTCTTCGATGATGAGCTTAAAACACTAACAAGTATATAAAGGTACCGCAAAAACATAATATTTAAGCTTAAAAGATTGTACTAACCCATAAAATACTTAAAACACAAATAATTAACAAACTAACACAATTCTAACCTAAATACATACTAAATGATTGAATTAACACCTAACAAATATTAAACTATGCCCTAAAACATGATGCAATTTACACTTATCACAATGCTACTCACAAAAAGACTTTAGAGATTAATGGATGACAAAAAATCTCTATGGTGTAGATGGATTCACCACTATTTCATCAAGAGCCGAAGCTATGGTTTGTAAATTGTTCCCACATTCACTCCACCACGCTTCAAGTCATCCTAAAATTGAGGGACCAACACCAAATGGATTTCATTATGCTTATAGTTAATGGGAACTCCACCAATTTCTAATATGAAACTGACTTTTGGTGGGACCCTTGATTAATTATAATGGAGCTGACTCACTTAAGAGTTCATTACCCTTAGATATGACAATTGCTATAGCCTTACAACACAAAGATATAATTAGGAGATCTTCCATCCCCACCTACCTATCTACTAAAATTTATGGCTTGTATTGCAACACCGAACCAAGTAATTACGTTTAGAGATATAAAACTGATGGTAGGTTTTCTAATCACTCTTTTATGGAATTATCCTTTAAACGCCTTCCCAAGATGACATGGACTAAGGAGATGTGGGCTAACTACCTTCAACCTCACGCATCATTCACTCTATAGCTTACGATAAAGAGAAGATTAAAAATAATGGATAAATTGGCCAAATACACCCAGCTCCCAAATTAGTGCTGTCTATACAGACAATCGGAAGAAACAACTGAACACTTATTCTTCAAACGTGATTACATTAGCAACATATGGTTAGAAATCTACTACCAATCTGGAAAGACTACACTGAAGTAAATCACTTGTTAATATAGAAATCATGTATAATATGTAAAATACACAAGAAGGGGGGTTGAATTGTGTTAAATCGTCTAAGATATTAATCTTTAAAAACTTCTTGATTTTCTTTACAAATTCAGACGATTACAAAACAATTCACTTAATTTGATGAGTAATGCAACAGCAAAAATTAGTATCTATTCTTCTAACAACAAGAACATTAAAGAGATAAGAGTTAGAGAATATAACACCGAGATTTATACTGGTTCACCCTTAACCTTAGGCTACATCCAGTCCTCAGAGTTTATCTGAGATTTCACTATATCCTTCAGCGTTATAATATTATTTCTACATTTGTAGAGCCTCTTCAGGTCTCTCTCACAAGGTATTCTTTATCCGCTTCCTTAACCTCTCCAAGCTCTAGCCTTTATTTCACATGACAAGATATTGCTTTGAGCTTCTCATTAAAGATGTATTTGCTCTCTTTCTTTCTTTCTTTTCTCAAAATATTTTTTCATTGCGTGAGCACTTGGGCACTTGAATACAAAATTTCTCTAAGTATGTTTTGTATAATCAGATTTTCTTTTCTCTTGTATCTATTTATTTTACGACTGTAACTAATATTTATGGCCTAAATCTTTAATTGTCTTCTTTGAGAAATCTGCTTGTAAAGTCTTCTAAAAGCCGTTATTAGTTGAGTCCTACTCTAACTAACTAACGTTCTAGAACATTCTTTAATTACATCGTCTTATATAGATTCATATGCTTCGTCTGGTCCTTCTTAGATGCTTTGTCTTATTCAGCTTTTACTTAAGTATCGTCTTGATTTGACGATTTGTGTCACTTACATTTATCTATGCATTTAACAAATTCATCAAAATAATTCACACACTTCTAAGATTATTATTATTTGATTTTCATCAAAATTAGAAGAAGTGAAGTTTTTTAGCCTTAACAATTTCACCCTTTTTGATGATAATAAATAATCATAATATTAGAAGAGAAAAACATAATATTCAGACGAATAAAGCAAAATATACAAGATATACAATGAAGATATGCATAAGATATACAATGAATTCTTTTTTACTATTCTCCCCCCATTTGTTATTAATCAAAAAGATAGTTTATTTTAGACGCTTCAAAATTTCAGAATACATGTGTTGAATTTCAGTACGGATCGTCTTGAGGTCTTCATCTATACAAACACATAGAAGTGCTATTTCCTCATGAAGATCACCCACTGCATCACCTAGTTCATTAACCCTATAATGAAATTCTTCAATATTTTTAGCTAAGGCTTCTTGAACTTCCATCTGCTTGTGACTAGCTTCAGTCCATTTGATGAAATTCTTCAAGAACTCTGAATTAACATAAGGATCTTGTAGTATTTCACTAAGTGGATGAGTGTTTTCAAAAACAAACGATTTTCTAAGTGAATCGTATAATAATTTTAATTGAGGGTAATTTGAAAGGTTATTTTCAGGGATATCAAGACCATCAGGTCTGGATAATTTGTAAATCGGTTGCCCTATAAGGTGTAAAACAATTTTACTGAAGGAACGAAACCTAAGGGTTTGAAATGAATGATTAAATGCATAAAGGTTTCTAAGTTAAAATCGTTACCTTCAAATATAATAATTTTGTACCTTCCTTCTGATATTATGCCAACTACCTTGAAACTTTCGTCTTTGGTAGATGCTCCAAAATGATTTCCTGATTCCCTTGATATGTAATGTGATACATAGACACCTATATGTTGAGCTGCATGACATACATCGTCTATGTTCTTCACTGACACTTGAATCTCTTCTTCTGTGGGATCATCTTCTTGTCCTTCAAGAATATTCTTCTTCTTTCCTTTTCTTTTGTTTATTACCGAGGTTGGATGTCTAGGTTGTACAACTAGTACAATCTTGATTGTCTTTCTTCTTGTTACCGGATAGATTGTATAAGGATCTTTCGTAATCTTTAATGGATATGGTTCTGTCTTTTCATCTCACAGAATACTATATAGTCTTTATTCTTTAGGGCTTAGAAGATGTATTGTCTGATCATTTACTGTTATAGGCTCAACTTGAACCTTAACTGTCTGTTTAGAAGGTTCTCTGATGATAATTGAACCTCTATTATGATCAGGTGTTAATTCTTCTATGACCTTCATCTTCAAATCTTCTTACTTTATCGGTTGAGGAGGGTTGTAAAGTACTAGTTGGTGTTCAACAGTCTGTGTCTTTTGTGGAACATCAGATGATGAAACATTCTTCTGAATAAGCTTCATCTTCTTTCGTTCTTCTGCTGGTTTGGAAGAGAGTTATTGTTGAGGCTTCTTCTTCTCAAAAACTAACTTCCTCTTTATCTCTGTCTCTCCAGATGATTGTTCTGAATGAGTCTGAGGATAAGAGAGAATTGGTTTGGTAGGCTGTTATTATTGCTCTTACTCCTTTTTACTCTCACAATCTCCACCAAGAATCAAAACTTTCTGCTTCTTCTGTTCTTATTGTCGTAAGGTCATTAATCTTGGTGACCTTCTTGACTTTTTGGGCCTTTATGATTAGAGTGTCTCGGCCTTCCTCTTTAAAGACACTTGGTGTAACAGTCCAAACCACCTGCCCACAGATATTTTCCGCTTTAAGCCCAGCGGACACGGTTTTGTTTTTCCACAGGACTTCCCAGGAGGTAATCCATCCTAGTATTACTCTTACCCAAGCACATTTAACTTCGGAGTTCTGATGGGATCTGGTGCATTAGGCCATGGAAAATAAGTCTTTTAAGGTTGGGTTGACACCTAGTATCACCACCCACTCATCTAGATATTGTCCTCTTTTGGCCTAGCCATCAAGGTTTTGTTCCTCCCGTACACTCGCTTGGGAGAACGCGTCTGTAAGGGAGAGGTATCCATACCCTTATAAGGCGTGCTTCGTTCTCCCCCCAACCGATGTGGGATCTTACAATCCACCTCCCTCGGAGGCCCAACGTCCTCGCTTGCACAACGGCCCAGGTACTGGCTCTGATACCATTTTAATAGCTAGACCACCTGCCCTTAGATATTGTCTGCTTTGAGCCCAGCCCGCACGGTTTTCTTTTTCCATAGGACTTCCCAAGAGGTCACCCATCTAGGTATTACTCTTGCCCAAGCATATTTATTTCGTAGTTTTGATGGGATTCGGTGCATTAGGGCATGAAAAGCGTGTCTTTCAGGGTTGGGATGACACCTAGTATCACCACCCACTCATTCAAATATTGTCCTCTTTTCGCCTAGCCATCAAGGTTTTGTTCCTCCTGCACACTCGCTCGAGAGAACACGTCTGTAAAGGAGAGGTATCCACGCCCTTATAAGGCGTGCTTCATTCTCCTCCCCAACAAATGTGGGATCTTATAATCCACCCCTTACGAGGCCCAGTGTCCTCACTAGCACAACGGCCTGGGTACTGGCTCTGATACCATTGTAATAGCCCAGACCACCCGTCCACAAATATTGTCTGCTTTGGGCCCAGCCAGCATGATTTTTTTTTTCCATAGGACTTCCCAGGATGTCACCCATCCTGGTACTACTCTTGCCCAAGCACATTTAACTTTGGAGTTTTTATGGGATCTGGTGCGTTAGGACATGAAAAACACGTCTTTCAAGGTTGGGTTGACACCTAATATCACCACCCACTCATCCAGATATTGTCCTCTTTTGGCCTAGCCATCAAGGTTTTGTTCCTCCTACACACTCGCTTGAGAGAACGCGTCTATAAGGGAGTGGTATCCACACCTTTATAAGGTGTGCTTCGTTCTCCTCCCCGACAGATGTGGGATCTTACGCTTAGTGAGTTGGTTATTGAACCTTGCTTTCCTTCTTTTTTGGAAACGTTTTGACTTGTATCGGCACATCAGATAATTGTTCAACCTTTTCCTTTACTGATATTCTTCCAGACAATCGAGGTTTTGCTTGTCTTTTTGAAGAAACATGTTCGTTCTTGCTTCATCTTACTAACAGCTCCCCCTTAGACTGTGCTTTCAGTGTGAAATCCACATCTGCTTCGGCTTTATTCTTGATCCCTATTTTGTGAATATTAGAGGCATTAATAACACTCTTAACATTCATCTTTACTTTGTTTCCTCTATCAAGTAGGATTCTACAATTTTCGAAGAATCTTGTTAACGACGTACCGTAAGGTAAAGAACTACTCTTCAGATGATAATCCTCCGTAGCCTTTATCATTTACTTCAGAATCAAGAACGGAAGATTATCAGGTTGGTGAGTGAGTAGATGAAACAGAAAATGTTCATCATTCATTGTCACTAAGTCCTTTGATCCTGCTCTTGGTAGGATATAATGGAGAAGAAGTGAATGAAGAACCCTAGCCTTCGAAATGAGGGTTGAAGACTTCTTGAATCCTAGATTACTAGATCCATATAGTTGTCAATTGATGTTGGCTTTGTCTATATGACTTTGAGCGATCCGATCTGTATTATTAAGTAGTCCTGCTCCATCATTTGGACACCCAATAGCATTCACAATAGAATCTTGTGTGATTATTACCGATAACCCATCTACCATTGATACCAAGGTGATGTCTACCACCTTCGCATTCTTCCAGAACTCATATATTTCATTCGGATATACCGTCTCTCAGATGTTGAAGAAATTCTTCTAGCCAACTGCTTCACTCTCAGGTTCGATATTCATCCGATTATTCTTGAAGGAAGTGAAATCGACAAGTCTTTCATAAACAAGAGATTTCGACATTTTTTTAATCTGTAAAAGATAAACACTAAACATAGAAATGTGTTTCACTTAAAGAAGGGAAGTTAGTAAAAAAAATGAGAGAAATATATGAAATGAAAAGAATTTGAAGTTTAGAATAGAGGGTTCGATCGTTTTTGTTGAAAGCACTTTGAACGAGTCGGTTTCGAAGTTTTTTAAGAAAATTCTAGAGTGTAAGATGTTGCAGATTTTGAGATGATTTCCCTTTTTTATATACACTCTTGAAAAGTTCGTGTTTGTAGCATTTTTAACTGATCCTCCTATAATGATGAAATTGAAACTACTGAGTGAAAATTACCGTTACTATTTAACTTGAAAACTTACGACTTTTCAGCTTCTTCTGGTCGAATCGTCTGGATCGTGGAGTTTTAGATGAATGGTCATTTAACATCACCTTAATCAGATTTCGTCTGATTTCCTTGAATTTGTCTTCACTTAAGGGTTTGGTGAAGATATCTGCCTATTGTTGATTCTTCTCAACAAATTGTTGATTGATGATCCCTCTCTATATATAGTCTCTTATAAAATGACGTCTAACTTCAATATGCTTTGCCCTTAAGTGTTGTATTGGATTCTTTGAGAGATTAATAGCACTACTGTTGTCATAGAAGGTTGGAATCTGATCTTTTTGGATAGAATAATCCTCTAATTGATACTTAATCCATAACACCTGTGAACAACAACTTGCAACTGACATGTATTCAGCTTCTGCAGTAGATAGAGCAATTGAATTTTGCCTCTTACTTAGCCAAGAAATTAGATTATGACCAAGAAAGTGACAACCTCCACTTGTACTCTTTCTATCAATCCTATCTCCAGCATAAT
>JAOTAX010114066.1:0-26196 GCA_025629825.1 Erythroxylum guanchezii | reverse complement strand
ATAAAATTCTCAATTTAATCCAACCACATAAACAAATTATCAAACTACAACCTCTCAATAATTTAAACATGCTTAAAAAGGAGTCGGGGCCCAACATTTTTAATCAGGACAAAACTTTGATATGTTGTTCCTGAGTCTTACATCTTGAAATCCATCAGTTAGATTCTAATTTGGACCTCTCTAACCTGGTATTTTCTGTCGAGCCCTCCTTGTATACGAGTTTGCATTATGTCATATATTGTTGATGATTATTATATTTTTTTGTGCCAAATGGAAAAGTTCTCAAAAGAGAGAAAACGTTCATATCAAAAGAGAGAAAACGTTCATATCAAATAGAAAAGTTCCTGAGTCCTGCATCTTAGCATCCAACGGTTAGAATCTGATTTGGAGCTCTCTAATATAGTATTTTCGGTCTAGCCATCCTTGTATATGAGTTTGTATCATGTTATATATTCGTGATGATTTTTAAATTTTTTTTTGCCAAAGACAAAAGTGCCAGAAGAGAGAACACGTTCCTATCAACTTTGATAGATGACCAAATGATCTTTGATTGAGACAAAATTTTAGTATGTTGTTCCTGATGCTTGCATCTTGACTTCTAACTGTTGGAATCTAATTTGGAGCTCTTTAACTTTGTATTTTCTGTCTATCCCTCCTTGTATACGAGCTTGCATTATGTCATATATTGGTGATGATTATTTTTTTTTTTGGCCAAAGAGAAAAGTGCGCAGAAGAGAGAAAACGTTTATATCAAAATTTGCCCCAGTCTAGATCGATGACCAAACGATCTCTAATCAAAACGAATTTTTAGTATGTTGTTCTTGAGTCTTGCATCTTGACTTTCAATGGTTAGAATCTGATTTGGAGCTCTTTAAGTTAGTATTTTCTGTCTAGCCCTCCTTATATACGAGCTTGTATTATGTCATATATTGGTGATTATTATTAAATTCTTTTGTGCTAAAGAAAAAAGTGCCAAGAAGAAAGAAAAAGTTCATATCAAAATTTGCTCTAGTCTCGATTGATGACCAAATGATCTCTAATCAAGATGAAATTTTAGTATTTTGTTCTTGAGTCTTGCATCTTGACATCCACTGGTTAGAATCTGATTTGGAGCTCTTCAACTTAGTATTTTATGTGTAGCCCTCCTTGTATGCTAGTTTGTACTATGTTATATATTTGTGATGATTATTATATTTTTTGTGCCAAAAATAAAATAGCCTAAAAGGGAGAAAACGTTCATTTCAAAATTTGCTCTAGTCTCGATTGATGACCAAACGATTTTTGATTAGGACAAAATTTTAGTATGTTCTTCCTGAGTCTTAACTCTTAGTATCCAACGGTTAGAATCTGATTTGGAGCTCTCTAACTTAATATTTTCTGTCTAGCCCTCTTTATATACGAGTTTGCATTATGTGATATATTGGTGATGATTATTAGATTTTTTTATGCCAAAGAGAAAATTGCCCAGAAGGGAGAAAAACGTTCATAGAAAGATTTACTCTAGTCTCAATCGATGACCAAACGATCTCTGATCGAGAAGAAATTTTAGTTTGTTGTTCATGAATCTTGCATCTTGATATCTAACGGTTAGAATCTTGACATCAAAAGGTTAGAATCTGATTTAGAGTTCTCAAACTTAGTATTTTTTGTGTAGCCCTCCTTATATACGAGCTTGAATTATGTTAAATATTCGTGACGATTATTAAATTTTTTTTGTGCCAAAGATAAAATTGCCCAGAAGGGAGAAAACGTTCATATCAAAATTTGCTTTAGTCTCGATCAGTGACCAAACGATTTTTGATCAAGACAAAATTTTGATTTGTTGTTCCTGAGACTTACATCTTGAATCAATCAGTTAGAATCTAATTTGGACCTCTCAAACCTGGTATTTTCTATTGAGTCCTACTTGTATGCGAGATTGCATCATGTCATATATTGGTGGTGATTATTATATTTTTTTGTGCCAAAGAGAAAATTTCTCAGAAGAGAGAAAACGTTCATATCAAAATTTGCCTTAGTCTCGATCTATGACTAAACGATCTCTAATCGAGAAGAAAATTTAGTATGTTGTTCCTGAGTCTTGCATCTTGCCATCCAACGGTTAGAATCTGATTTGGAGCTCTCTAACATAGTATTTTCGGTCTAGCCCTCCTTGTATATGAGTTTGTATTATGCCATATATTGGTGATGATTTTTAGATTTTTTTGTGCCAAAGACAAAAGTGCCAGAAGAGAGAACACGTCCATATCAAAATTTGCTCTAGCCTCGATCGATGACCAAACGATCTTTGATGGAGATGAAATTTTAGTATGTTGTTCCTGAGGCTTCCATCTTGATTTCTAACAGTTGGAATCTGATTTAGAGCTCTTTAACTTAGTATTTTTTGTCTATCCCTCCTTGTATACGAGCTTGTATTATGTCATATATTGGTGACCATTACTAAAAAATTTTATGCCAAAGAGAAAAGTGCCTAGAATAGAGAAAACGTTCATATCAAAATTTTCTCTAGTCTCGATCGATGACCAAACAATCTCTCATCGGGACGAAATTTTAGTATGTTGTTCTTGGGTCTTGCATCTTGACATTCAATGGTTAGAATCTGATTCGGAGCTATTTCACTTTTATTTTCTGTCTAGCCCTCCTTGTATACGAGCTTGTATTATGTCATATATTGGTGATGACTATTAGATTTTTTTGTGCCAAAGAAAAAATTGCCTAGAAGAGAGAAAATGATCATATTAAAATTTTCTCTATTCTCGTTCGATAACCAAAAGATCCCTGATGGGAAATTTGATTTGGAGCTCTCTAACTTAATATTTTCTATCTAGCACTCGTTGTATATAAGTTCGTATTTTGTCATATATTGCTGATGATTATTAGATTTTTTGTGCCAAAGAGAAAATTGCCCAGAAGAGAGAAAACGTTCATATCAAAATTTGCTATAGTCTCGATCGATGACCAAACAATCTCTGATTGAGACGAAATTTTAGTATGTTATTCCTCATTTTTGCATCTTGATATCCAATGGTTAGAATATGATTTAGAGATCTCGAACTTAGTATTTTTTGTGTAGCCCTCCTTATATACGAGTTTGTATTATGTTATATGTTGGTGATGATTATTAGATTTTTTTGAGCCAAAGTTGCCCAGAAAAGAGAAAACGTTCATATCAAAATTTGCTCTAGTATCGATCGATTACCAAACGATCTCTAATCGAGAGTAAATTTTAGTATGTTGTCCATGAATCTTGTATATTAGCATCCAACGGTTAGAATCTGATTTGGGCTCTCTAACTTACTATTTTCTGTCTTGCCTTCCTTATATACGAGTTTCTATTATGTTATATATTGGTGATGATTATTATATTTTTTTGTGCCAAAGAAAAAATAGCCCAGAAGGGAGAAAACTTTCATATCAAAATTTGCTCTAGTCTCGATCGATGACCAAATGATTTTTGATCAGGACGAAATTTAAGTATGTTGTTCCTGAGTCTTACATATTGACATCTAACGGTTAGAATCGGATTTGGAGCTCTCTAACTTAGTATTTTTTTGTCTAGCCCTCCCTGTGTACGAACTTGTATTATGTCATATATTGGTGATGATTATTATATTTTTTTGTGCCAAAGAAAAAATAGCCCAAAAGGGAGAAAACGTTCATATCAAAATTTTCTCTAGTCTCGATCGATCACCAAAAGATTTTTGATCAGGACGAAATTTTAGTATGTTGTTCTTGAGTCTTACATCTTGACATCTAACGGTTAGAATCTAATTTGGAGCTCTCTAACCAACTATTTTTTGTCTAGCCCTCGTTGTATACGAGTTTGTATTATGTCATATATTGGTGATGATTTTTATATTTTTTTATGTCAAAGAGAAAAGTGCCGGAAGAGAGAAAAGGTTCATATCAAAATTTTCTCTAGCCTCGATCGATGACCAAACGATCTCTGATCGGGACGAAATTTTAATATGTTGTTCCTGAGGCTTGCATCTTAATTTCTAATGGTTAGAATCTGATTTGGAGCTCTTTAACTTAGCATTTTCTATCTAGCCCTTCTTGTATACGAGTTTATATTATGTCATATATTGGTGATGATTATAATTTTTTTTTGTACCAAAGAGAAAAATACCTAGAAGAGAGAAAACGTTCATATCAAAATTTGCTATAGTCTCAGTCGATGGCCAAACGATCTCTGATCGGGATGAAATTTTAGTACGCTATTCCTAAGTCTTGCGTGTTGACATCTAATGGTTAGAATCTGATTTGGATCTCTCTAACTTAGTATTTTTCTATCTAACCCTCCTTATATACGAGTTTGTATTATGTTATATATTGGTTATGATTATCAAATGTTTTTGTGGTAAAGAGAAAATTGCCCAGAAAGGAGAAAATGTTCATATCAAAATTTGCTTTAGTCTCGATCAATGATAAAATGATTTGTGATTAGGACGAAATTTTAGTATGTTGTTCCTGAGTCTTACATCTTGACATCTAAAAGTTAGAATCTGATTTGGAGTTCTCTAACTTATTATTTTCTGTCCAACACTCCCTGTATACGAATTTGTATTATGTCATATATTGGTGATGATTTTTAGATTTTTTTGTGCCAAAGACAAAAGTGCCAGAAGAGAGAACACGTCCATATCAAAATTTGCTCTAGCCTTGATTGATGATCAAACGATCTTTGATGGAGACAAAATTTTAGTATGTTGTTCCTGAGGCTTCCATCTTGACTTCTAACAGTTGGAATTTGATTTGGAGCTCTTTAACTTAGTATTTTCTGTCTATCCCTCCTTGTATACGAGCTTGTATTATGTCATATATTGGTGATGATTATTAAAAAATTTTGTGCCAAAAAGAAAAGTGCCTAGAATAGAGAAAACATTCATATCAAAATTTGCTCTACTCTCGATCGATGACCAAACAATCTCTCATCGGAACGAAATTTTAGTATGTTGTTCTTGGGTCTTGCATCTTGACATTCAATGGTTAGAATCTGATTTGGAGCTATTTAACTTTTATTTTCTGTCTAGCCCTCCTTGTATATGAGCTTGTATTATGTCATATATTGGTGATGACAATTAGATTTTTTTGTGCCAAAGAAAAAATTGCCTAGAAGAGAGAAAACGTTTATATCAAAATTTTCTCTATTCTCATTCGAGAACTAAAGGATCCCTGATGGGGAAAATTTTTTGGTATATTGTTCCTGAGACTTGCAGCTTGACATCAAACGGTTAGAATCTGATTTAGAGCTCTCTAACTTAATATTTTCTATCCAGCACTCGTTGTTTATGAGTTCGTATTTTGTCATATATTGCTGATTATTATTAGATTTTATGTGCCAAAGAGAAAATTGCCCACAAGAGAGAAAACGCTCATATCAAAATTTTCTATAGTCTCGATCGATGACCAAACAATATCTGATTGAGACGAAATTTTAGTATGTTGTTCCTAATTCTTGTATCTTGATATCCAACGGTTAGAATATGATTTAGAGACCTCGAACTTAATATTTTTTGTGTAGCCCTCCTTATATACGAGTTTGTATTACGTTATATGTTGGTGATGATTATTAAATTTTTGTTCTGTGCCAAAGAGAAAATTGCCCAGAAGGGACAAAATGTTCATATCAAAATTTACTTTAGTCTCGATTGATGAACAAATGATTTTTGATCAGAACGAAATTTTGATATGTTGCTCTTGAGTCTTACATCTTAACATCCATCGGTTAGAATCTAATTTTGACCTCTCTAACTTAGTATTTTCTGTCGAGCCCTCCTTGTATACGGGTTCGTATTTTGTCATATGTTAGGGATGATTATTAGATTTTTTTTGAACCAAAGTTGCCCAGAAGAGAGAAAACGTTCATATCAAAATTTGCTCTAGTATCGATCGATTACCAAACGATCTCTAATCGAGAGTAAATTTTAGTATGTTGTCCATAAATCTTGCATATTAGCATCCAACGGTTAGAATCTGATTTGGAGCTCTCTAACTTACTATTTTCTATCTTGCCCTCCTTATATACTAGTTTCTGTTATGTTATATATTGGTGATGATTGTTAGATTTTTTTGTGCCAAAGAAAAAATAGCCCAGAAGGGAGAAAACGTTCATATCAAAATTTGCTCTAGTCTCGATCGATGACCAAATGATTTTTGAACAGGACGAAATTTTAGTATGCTGTTCCTGAGTCTTAAATATTGACATCTAACAGTTAGAATCAGATTTGGAGCTCTCTAACTTATTATTTTCTTTCCAACACTCCCTGTATACGAATTTGTGTTATGTCATATATTAGTGATGATTATTAGATTTTTTTGTGCCAAAGAGAAAAGTGCCCAGAAGAGAGAAAACGTTCATATCAAAATTTGTTATACTCTCTAAGACCAAACGATCTCTGATCGTGACAAAATTTTACTATGTTGTTCATCAATCTTGCATCTTGATATCCAACGGTTAGAATCTGATTTGGAGCTCCCTATCTTATTATTTTTTGTCTAGCCCTCCTTGTATATGAGTTCTTATTTTGTCATATATTCGTGACGATTATTACCTTTTTTGTGCCAAAGAGAAAATTGCCAAGAAGAAAGAAAATGTTTATATCAAAATTTGCTCTAGTCTCGATCGATGATCAAAAAATCTTTGATCGGGACAAATTTTTGGTATGTTGTTCATCAATCTTGCATCTTAACATCCAACGGTTGCAATCTGATTTAGACTTCTCTAACTTAATATTTTTTGTGTAGCCCTCCTTGTATACGAGTTTGTATTATGTCATATATTGGTGATGATTCTTAGATTTTTTTTATGCCAAAGAGAAAAGTGCCTAGAAGAGAGAAAACGTTCATATCAAAATTTGCTGTAGTCTCGATCGATAACCAAATGATCTATGATCGGGATGAAATTTTAGTACGCTGCTCCTAAGTCTTGCATCTTGACATCCAACGGTTAGAATCTTATTTGAAGCTTTCTAACTTAGTATTTTCTGTCTAGCTGTCTATGTATACGAGTTCGTATTTTGTCATAAATTGGTAATGATTATTAGATTTTTGTGTGCTAAAGAGAAAATTGCCCAGAAGAGAGAAAACGTTCATCTCAAAATTTGCTCTAGTCTCGATCGATGACCAAACGATCTCTGATTATGACGAAATTTTAGTATGTTGTTCTTAATTCATACATCTTGACGACCAATGGTTAGAATCTGATTTGGAGCTCTCTAACTTAGTATTTTCTGTATAGCATTCCTTGCATATGAGTTCGTATTTTTTCATATATTTGATGATTATTACATTTTTTATGCTAAAGTGAAAATTGCCCAGAAGAGAGAAAAAGTTCATATCAAAATTTACTCTAGTCTCAATTGATGATCAAATGATCTCTGATCGGGACAAAATTTTTATATGTTGTTCATCAATCTTGCATCTTGATATCCAACGGTTAGAATCTGATTTGGAGTTCTCTAACTTAGTATTTTCTGTCCAGCCCCCCTTGTATTTGAGTTCTTATTTTGTCATATATTGGTAATGATTATTAGATTTTTTGTGTCAAAGAGAAAATTTCCCAGAAGAGAGAAAATATTCATACCAAAATTTGCACTAGTCTCGATCAATGACCAAATGAACTCTTATCGGGACGAATTTTTAGTATGTTGTTCATAAATCTTGCATCTTGACATCCATCAGTTGGAATCTGATTTGGAGTTCTCTAATTTAATATTTTTGGTGTAGCTCTCTTTGTATACGAGTTTGTTTTATGTCATATATTGATGATGATTATTAGATTTTTTTGTGCTAAAAAGAAAATTGCCCAGACAAGAGAAAACGTTCATATCAAAATTTGCTCTATTATCGATCGATGACTAAACGATCTCTGATCGGGATGAAATTTTTGTATGTTGTTCATGAATCATGCAGCTTGACATCTAATGGTTAGAATCTGATTTGGAGCTATATAACTTAGTATTTTTTGTCTAGCCCTCCTTATATACGAGTTTGTATTATGTTATATATTGGTGATGATTATTAGATTTTTTTTGGTGCCAAAGAGAAAATTGCTTAGAAGGGAGAAAACGTTCATATCAAAATTTACTTTTGTCTCGATCAATGACAAAACGATTTTTGATTAGGACGAAATTTTAGTATGTTGTTCCTGAGTATTACATTTTGACATCCAACGGTTATAATCTGATTTGAAGTTCTCTAACTTAGCATTTTCTATCTAACACTCCCTGTATACGAGCTTGTATTACGTCATATATTGGTGATGATTATTAGATTTTTTGTGCCAAAGAGAAAAGTGCCCAGAAGAGAGAAAACGTTCATATCAAAATTTATTCTAGTCTGGATCGAAGGCCAAACGATCTCTAATCGGGACGAAATTTTAGTATGTTGTTCATGAATCTTGCATATTACCATCCAACGGATAGAATCTGATTTGGAGCTCCCTAACTTATTCTTTTTTGTCTAGCCCTCCTTGTATACGAGTTCATATTTCATCATTAATTTGTGATGATTTTTAGTTTTTTTTGTGACAAAGAAAAAAATGCCTAGAAGATAGAAAACGTTCATATAAAAATTTGCTCTAGTCTCGATCAACGACTAAACGATATTTGATCGAGACGAAATTTTTGTATGTTGTTCCTAATTCTTGCATCTTGAAATTCAACAGTTAGAATCTGATTTGGAGCTCTCTAACTTAGTATTTTTTTTGTAGCTCTCCTTATATACGAGTTTGTATTTTGTTATATACTGGTGATGATTATTACTTTTTTTTGTGCCAAAGAGAAAGTTGCCCAGAATGGAGAAAACGTTCATATTAAAATTTACTCTAATCTCGATCGATGACCAAATAATTTTTGATCATGACGAAATTTTGATATGTTGTTCCTCAGTCTTACATCTTGACATCTATCGGTTAGAATCAAAATTTGACCTCTCTATCCTAGTATTTTCTGTCGAGCCCTCCTTGTATATGAGTTTGCATTATGTGATATATTGGTGATGATTTTCAAATTTTTTTGTGCCAAAGAGAAAAGTGTTAAAAGGGATAAAACGTTCATATCAAAATTTTCTCTAGCTTCGATCGATGACCAAACGATCTCTAATCGGGACAAAATGTTAATATGTTTTTCCTGAGGCTTGCATCTTGACTTCTAATGGTTGGAATTTGATTTGGAGCTCTTTAACTTAGTATTTTTTTATCTAGAACTCCCTCCTTGTATACGAGCTTGTATTATGTCATATATTGATGATGGTTATAAATTTTTTTTGTGCCAAAGAGAAAAGTATCCAGAAGAGAGAAAACGTTCATATCAAAATTTGCTCTAGTCTCTATCGATGACGAAACAATCTCTGATCGGGACTAAATTTTACTATGCTGTTCCTGAGTCTTACTTCTTGAGATTCAATGGTTAAAATCTTATTTGGAGCTCTCTAACTTAATATTTTCAATCTAGCCTTCCTTATATACGAGTTCGTATTTTGTCATATATTTATGATAACTATTAGACTTTTTTGTGACAAATAGAAGATTTCCTAGAATGGAGAAAAAGTTCATATCAAAATTTGCTCTAATCTCGGTCGATGACCAAACGATCTCTGATTGGGGCAAATTTTTGGTATATTGTTCCTGAGTTTTGCAGCTTGACATCCAACGGTTAGAATCTAATTTGGAGCTCTCTAACTTAGTATTTTCTTTCTAGCCCTCCTTGTATACGAGTTCATATTTTGTCATATATTGGTGATGACGATTAGATTTTTTTGTGCTAAAGGGCAAATTGCCCAGAAAAAAGAAAACGTTCATATCAAAATTTGCTCTAGTCTCGATCGATGACCAAACGATCTCTGATTGGGACAAATTTTTGGTATATTGTTCCTGAGTCTTGCAGTTTGACATTGAACGGCTAGAATCTGATTTTGACCTCTCTAACTTAGTAAACGAGTTCATATTTTGTGATATATTGGTGATGATTATTAGATTTTTTGCGCCAAAGAGAAAATTGTCCAGAAGAGAGAAATCGTTCATATCAAAATTTGCTCTAGTCTCGATCGATGACCAAACGATTTTAGATTGGCACGAAATTTTAGTAAGTTGTTCCTAAGTCTTGCATCTTGACATCTAACGGTTAGAATCCGATTTGGAGCTCTCTAAATTAGTATTTTCTGTCTAGCCCTCCTTGTATACGAGTTCATATTTTGTCATATATTGGTGATGATTATCAGATTTTTTTAAGCCAAAGAGAAAATTGCCAAGATGAGAGAAAACGTTCATATCAAAATTTGCTCTAGCATCGATGGATTACCAAACGATCTCTGATCAAGACTAAATTTTAGCAGGTTGTTTATGAATCTTGTATCTTAGCATCCAACGGTTAGAATCTGGTTAGGAACTCTCTAACTTAGTATTTTCTGTCTGGCTCTCCTTAAATACGAGTTTGTATTATCTTATATATTGGTGATGATTATTAGATTTTTTTGTGCCAAAGAGAAAATAGCCCAGAAGGGAGAAAACGTTCATATCAAAATTTGTTATAGTCTCGATGGATAACCAAATGATTTTTTATCAGGACAAATTTTTAGTATGCTATTCTTGAGTCTTACATCTTGACATCCATCAGCTAGAATCTAATTTGGACCAATATAACCAAGTATTTTTTGTCAAGCCCTCCTTGTATATGAGTTTGCATTATGTCATATATTGGTGATGATTATTAGATTTTTGTGTACCAAAGAGAAAAGTTCACAGAAGAGAGAAAATTTGCTGTAGTCCCGATCGATGACCAAACAATCTCTAATCAGGAAGAAATTTTAGTATGTTGTTCATGAATCTTGCATCTTAGCGTCCAACGTTTACAATCTATTTTGGAGCTCTCTAACTTAGTATTTTCTGTCTAGCCCTCCTTATATATGAGTTTGCATTATGTCATATAGTGGTGATGATTATTAGATTTTTTTGTGCCAAACAGAAAATTGCCCAGAAGGGAGAAAAACAATCATATAAAAATTTATTCTAGTCTCAATCGATGAACAAACGATCTCTAATCAGGAAGAAATTTTAGTATGTTATTCTTGAATCTTGCATCTTGACATGCAACGGTTAGAATCTGATTTGGAGCTCTCTAAACGATCTCTGATTAGGACTACATTTTAGTATGTTATTCTTGAGACTTGCAACTTGACATCCAACGGTTAGAATCTGATTTGGAGCTATCTAACTTAGTATTTTCTGTCTAGCCCTCCTTATATACAAGTTTGTTTTATGTTATATATTGGTGATGATTATTAGATTTTTTTGTGTCAAAGAGAAAATTGCCCAGAAGGGAGAAAACGTTCATATAAAAATTTGCTCTAATCTCGATCGATGACCAAATGATTACTGATCGAGACGAAATTTTAGTATGTTGTTCCTAAGTCATGCATCTAAACATCATAATGTTAGAATCTGATTTGGAGCTCTCAAACTTAGTATTCTTTGTGTAGCTCTCCTTATATACAAGTTTGTATTATGTTATATATTTGTAGCGATTATTAGATTTTTTTTGTGACAAAGAGAAAATTGCCCAGAAACAAGAAAATGTTCATATGAAAATTTACTTTAGTCTCTATCGATGACCAACGATTTTTGATCAACGCGAAATTTTGATATGTTTTTCCTAACTCTTACATCTTGACATCAATCGGCTAGAATCTAATTTGGACCTCTATAACCAAGTATTTTTTGTCGAGCCATCCTTGTATATGAGTTTGCATTATGTCAAATATTGGTGATAATTATGAGATTTTTTTGTACCAAAGAGAAAAGTTCCCAGAAGAGAGAAAACATTCATATCAAAATTTGCTGAGTCCCGATCAATGACCAAACGATCTCTAATCAAGAAGAAATTTTAGTTTGTTGTTCATGAATCTTGCATCTTAGCATCCAACGGTTAGAATCTGATTTAGAGCTCTCTAACTTAGTGTTTTCTGTTTAGCCCTCCTTATATATGAGTTTGCATTATGTCATATATTGATGATGATTATTAGATATTTTTGTGCCAAAGAGAAAATTGCCCAGAAGGGAGAAAAACGTTCATATAAAAATTTACTCTAGTCTCAATCGATGAACAAACGATCTCTGATCGAAACGAAATTTTAGTATGTTGTTCCTAACTCTTGCATCTTGACATCAAAAGGTTAGAATCTGATTTGGAGCTCTCAAATTTAGTATTTTTTGTGTAGCTCTTCTTATATACGAGTTTGTATTATGTTATATATTCGTGACAATTATTAGATTTTTTTTGTGCCAACGATTTTTGATTAGGACAAAATTTTGATATGTTGTTCCTGAGTCTTACATCTTGAAATCCATCAGTTAGAATCTAATTTGGACCTCTATAACCTAGTATTTTCTGTCGAGCCCTCCTTATATACGAGTTTGCATTATGTCATATATTGGTAATGATTATTAAATTTTTTTGTGCCAAAGAGAAAAGTTGCTAGAAGAGAGAAAATGTTCATATCAAAATTTGCTATAGTCTTGATCGATGACCAAAAGATCTCTGATCGGGAAGAAATTTTAGTATGTTGTATATGAGTCTTGTATCTTGGCATCCAAAGGGTAGAATTTGATTTGGAGTTCTCTAACATAGTATTTTTGGTCCAGCACAACTTGTATACGAGCTTGTATTATGTCATATATTAGTGATGATTTATATATTTTTTGTGCCAAAGACAAAAGTGCCAGAAGACAGAACACGTTCATATCAAAATTTGCTCTAGCCTCGATCGATGACCAAACGATGTCTGATCAAGACGAAATTTTGGTATGTTGTTCCTAAGGTTTGCATGTTGACTTTTAACGGTTAGAATCTGATTTAGAGCTCTATAACTTAGTATTTCCTGTCTAGCTCTCATTGTATACGAGCTTGTATTATGTCATATATTGGTAATGATTATTAAAATTTTTTGTGCCAAAGAGAAAAGTGCCTAGAAGAGAGAAAACATTCATATCACAAATTGCTCTAGTCTCGAAGGGAGACCAAACGATCTCTCATTGGGACGAAATTTTAGTATGTTATTCTTGAGTCTTGCATCTTGACATACAATGGTTAGAATCTGATTTAGAGCTCTTCAACTTAGTATTTTCTGTCTAACCGTCCTTATATACGAGCTTGTATTATGTCATATAATGGTGATGACTATTAGATTTTTTTGTGCCAAAGAGAAAATTACCTAGAAGAGACAAAACGTTCATATCAAAATTAGCTCTATTCCCGATCGATGACCAAACGATCCTTGATTGGGACAAATTTTTGGTATATTGTTGCTAAGTCTTGTAGCTTGACATCCAACGGTTAGAATCTAATTTGGAGCTCTCTAACGTAGTCTTTTTTTCTGGTCCTCTGTGTATATGAGTTCGTATTTTGTCATATATTGGTGATAATTTTTAGATTTTTTGTGCCAAAGAGAAAATTGCTAAGAATAGAGAAATCGTTCATATAAAAATTTGTTATAGCCTCGATCGATGACCAAACGATCTCTGATCGGGATGAAATTTTAGTATGTTGTTCATGAGGCTTGCATCTTGATTTCTAACGGTTAGAATATGATTTGGAGCTCTTTGACTTAGTATTTTCTGTCTAGCCCTCCTTGGATACAAGCTTATATTATGTCATATATTGGTGATGATTATAATTTTTTTTTGTACCAAAGAGAAAAGTGCCCAGAATAAAGAAAACGTTTATATAAAAATTTGCTCTAGTCTCGGTCGATGACCAAACGATCTCTAATCGGGACCAAATTTTAGTATGTTGTTCTTAAGTCTTACATCTTGAGATATAACGATTAGAATCTGATTTGGAGCTCTCTAAGTTAGTATTTTTTGTCAACCCTTACTTGCATACGAGTTCGTATTTTGTCATATATTGGTGATGATTATTATATTCTTTTGAGCCAAAGAGAAAATTGCCCAGAAGAGAGAAAACGTTCATATCAAAATTTACTGTAGTCTCAATCGATGAGCAAACAATCTCTGATCGGGACAAAATTTTAGTATGTTGTTCATGAATCTTGCATCTTGACATCAATTGTTTAGAATCTAATTTTGAGCTCTCTAATTTAATATAATTTGTGTAGCCCTCCTTGTATACGAGTTTGTATTATGTCATATATATGTGATGATTATTAGATTTTTTTGTGCCAAAGAGAAATGTGTCTAGAAGAGAGAAAACGTTCATATCAAAATTTTCTCTAGTCTCGATCGATGACAAAACAATCTCTGATCAGGACGAAATTTTAGTATGTTGTTCCTAAGTCTTGTATCTTGGCATCCAACGGTTGGAATATGATTTGGAGCTCTCTAACTTAGTATTTTCTGTATAGCCCTCCTTGTATACGAGTTCGTATTTTGTCATATATTAGTAATGATTATTAGATTTTTTAAGCCAAAGAGAATATTGCACAAAGAGAGAAAACGTTCATATCAAAATTTGCTCTAGTATCGGTCGATTAGCAAACGATCTCTTATCGAAACTAAATTTTAGTATGTTGTTCATGAATCTTGCATCCTAGCATCCAACGGTTAGAATCTGATTTAAAGCTCTCTAACATAGTATTTTCTGTCTAGCCCTCTTTATAGTCTCGATCGATGACCAAACAATTTTTGATCAGGATGAAATTTTAGTATGTTTTTCCTGAGTCGTACATCTTGCATCTAACGGTTAGAATCTGATTTGGAGCTATCTAACTTAGAATTTTCTGTATAGCCCTCCCTGTATACGAGCTTCTATTATGTCATATATTGGTGATGATTATTAGATTTTTTTGTGCCAAAGAGAAAATTGCCCAGAAGGGAGAAATTGTTCAAATCAAAATGTACTCTAGACTCCATCAATGACCAAGGATTTTTTATCACTACGAAATTTTGATATGTTATTGCTAAGTCTTACATCTTGACATCAATCAGTTAGAATTTGATTTAGTCCTCTCTAACCAAGTATTTTCTGTCTATCACTCCTTGTATATGAGATTGTATTATGTCATTTATCGGTGATGATTTTTAGATTTTTTTATGCCAAAGAGAAAAGTGCCAGAAGAGAGAAAAAGTTCATATCAAAATTTGCTCTAGCCTCGATCGATGACCAAACGATCACTGATCGGGACGAAATTTTAATATGTTCTTCCTGAGGATTGCACCTTGATTTCTAACGGTTAGAATATGATTTCGAACTCTTTGACTTAGTATTTTCTATGTAGCCCTCCTTGGGTACGAGCTTAGATTATGTCATATATTTGTGATGATTATAAAATTTTTTTTGAACCAAAGAGAAAAGTGCCCAGAATAGAGAAAATATTCATATTTTGCATCCAATGATTAGAATCTGATTTGGAGCTCTCTAAGTTAGTATTTTCTGTCTAGCCTTCCTTGCATACGAGTTCGTATTTTGTCATATATTGGTGATGATTATTAGATTTTTTTAAGCCAAAGACAAAATTGCCCAGAAGAGAGAAAACGTTCATATCAAAATTTACTATAGTCTCAATCGATGACCAAACGATCTCTGATCGGGACGAAATTTTTGTATGTTGTTCATGAATCTTGCATCATGCAATCCAACGGTTAGAATTTGATTTCGAGCTCTCTAACTTAGTCTTTTCTATCTAGCCATCCTTGTATATAGACGTATTTTTTCATATATTGCTGAAGATTATTAGATTTTTTGTGCCAAAGAGAAAATTGCCAAGAAGAAAGAAAACGTTCATATCAAAATATGCTATAGGCTCGATCGATGACCAAACGATCTCTGATTGAGACAAAATTTTAGTATGTTGTTCCTAATTCTTGCATCTTGACATCCAACGGTTAGAATATGATTTATAGCTCTCGAACTTAGTATTTTTTGTGTAGCCCTCCTTATATACGAATTTGTATCATGTTTTATATTGGTGATGATTATTAGATTTTTTTTTGTGTCAAAGAGAAAATTGGCCAGAAGGGACAAAACGTTCATATCAAAATTTACTCTAGCGTCGATCGATGACCAAACGATTTTTGATCAGGATGAAATTTTGATAAGTTGCTCCTAAGTCTTACATCTTGAAATCCATTGGTTAGAATCTAATTTGGACCTTTCTAACCTAGTATTTTCGGTCGAGCCCTCCTTGTATATGAGATTCCATTATGTCATATGTTACTGATAATTATTAGATTTTTTTGGGCCAAAGAGAAAAGTTCCAAGAAGAAAGAAAACGTTCATATCAAAATTTACTATAGTCTAGATCGATGACCAAACGACCTCTAATCGTGAATAAATTTTAGTATATTGTTCCTCAGTCTTGCATCTTAGCATCCAACGGTTAGAATCTGATTTAGAGCTATTTAACATAATATTTTCTATCTAGCCCTCCTTGTATACGAGTTTGTATTACGTCATATACTGGTGATAATTTTTAGATTTTTTTGTGCTAAAGACAAAAGTGCCAGAAGAGATCAAACGTTCATATAAAAATTTGCTATATCCTCGTTCGATGACCAAATGATCTATAATCGGTACGAAATTTTAGTATGTTGTTACAGAGGCTTGCATCTTGACTTATAACGGTTAGAATCTGATTTAGAGCTCCTTAACTTAGTATTTTCTATCTAGCCCTCCTTATATATTAGTTCGTATTTTGTCATATATTGGCGATGATTATTAGATTTTTTGCGACAAACAAAAAATTGCCCAGAACAGAGAAAACGTTCATATCAAAATTTGATCTAGTCTCGATCGATGATCAAACGATCTCTGATCGGGACAAATTTTAAGTATGTTGTTCACCAATCTTGCATCTTGACATCCAACGGTTAGAATCTTATTTTGAGCTCTCTAACTTAGTATTTTATGTCTTGCCCTCCTTATATATGAATTTGTATCATGTTATATATTGGTGATGATTATTAGATATTTTTTTGTGCCAAAGAGAAAATTGCCCAGAAGGGACAAAAAGTTCATATCAAAATTTACTTAAGTGTCGATCGATAATCAAACGATTTTTTATCAGGATGAAATTTTGATATGTTGCTCCCGAGTTTTACATCTTGACATCTATCGGTTAGAATCTAATTTGGACCTCTCTAACCTAGTATTTTCGGTCGAGCCAACCTTGCATATGAGTTTGCATTATGTCATATATTGGTGATGATTATTAGATTTTTTTGGGCCAAAGAGAAAAGTTCCCAAAAGAGAGAGAACGTTGATATCAAAATTTAGTTTACTCTCGATCAATGACCAAACGACCTCAGTCTTGCATATTGGCATCCAACGGTTAGAATCTGATTTGGAGCTCTTTAACATAATATTTTCCATCTAGCCCTCCTTCTATACGTGTTTGTATTACATCATATATTGGTGATAATTATTAGATTTTTTGAGCCAAGGAGAAAATTGCCCAAGAGAGAGAAAATTTTCATATCAAAATTTGCTCTAGTCTCGATCGATAACTAAACGATCTCTTATTGGGACCAATTTTTAGTATGTTGTTCATAAATCTTGCATCTTGACATCCATCGATTGGAATCTGATTTGGAGTTCTCTAACTTCAAATTTTTTGTGTAGCCCTCCTTCTATACGAGTTTGTATTATGTCATATATTAGTGATGATTCTTAGATTTTTTTGTGCCAAAGAGAAAATTGCTAGAATACAGAAAACGTTCATATCAAAATTTGCTCTAGTCTCGATCAATGACTAAACGATCTCTGATCAGGACGAAATTTTTGTACGTTGTTCCTGAATCATGCATCTTGACATCTAATGGTTAGAATCTGAGTTGGAGCTCTCTAACTTTGTTTTTTCTGTCTATCCTTCCTTATATACGAGTTTGTATTATGTTATAAACTGGTGATGATTATTAGATTTTTTTTGTTCCAAAGAGAAAATTGCCCAGAAGGGAGAAAACGTTCATATAAAAATTTGCTTTAGTCTCGATCGCTGACAAAATGAATTTTGATCAGGACGAAATTTTAGTATGCTATTCCTGAGTCTTACATCTTGACATCCAACGATTAGAATCTGATTTCGAGTTCTCTAACTTAGTATTTTTTGTCTAACCCTCCCTGTATACGAGCTTGTATTATGTCATATATTGGTGATGATTATTAGATTTTTTTATTCCAAAGAGAAAAGTGCCCAGAAGAGAGAAAGCGTTCAGATCAAAATTTATTCTAGTCTCGATCGAAGACCGAACGATCTCTGTTCGGGACGAAATTTTAGTATGTTGTTCATGAATCTTGCATCTTGACATCCAACGGTTAGAATATGATTTAGAGCTCCCTAACTTATTATTTTCTATAAAGCCCTCCTTGTATAGGAGTTCGTATTTTGTCATAAGTTGGTGATGATTATCAGTTTTTTTGTGACAAAGAAAAAAGTGCCTAGAAGAGAGAAAATGTTCATATAAAAATTTGCTCTAGTCTCGATCGATGACTAAACGATCTCTGATCGAGAAGAAATTTTAGTATGTTGTTCCTAATTCTTGCATCTTGACACCCAACGGTTAGAATCTGATTTGGAGCTTTCTAACTTAATATTTTTTTTTGTAGCCCTCCTTATATACGAGGTTATATTATGTTATATATTGGTGATGATTGTTTTATTTTTTTTGGTGCCAAAGAGAATGTTGCCCAAAAGGGAGAAAACTTTCATATCAAAATTTACTCTAGTCTCAATCGATGACCAAACGATTTTTAAACATGACAAAATTTTGATATTTTGTTCCTCAATCTTACATCTTGACATCCATTAGTTAGAATCTAAATTGGACCTCTCTAACCTAGTATTTTCTATCGAGCCCTCCTTGTATATGACTTTGCATTATGTCATATATTGGTGATGATTTTCAAATTTTTTGCTGCGAAAGAGAAAAGTGCTAGAAGAGAGAATACATTCATGTCAAAATTTACTCCAGCCTCGATCGATTACCAAACGATGTCTAATCGGGACAAAATTTTGATATGTTGTTCCTGAGGCTTGTATCTTGACTTCTAACGTTTGGAATCTGATTTTGAGGTCTTTAACTTTGTCTTTTCTGTATAGCCCTCCTTGTATACGAGCTTGTCTTATGTCATATATTAATGATGGTTATAAAAAATTTTTGTGCCAAAGAGAAAATTGGCCAAAAGAGAGATAACGTTCATATCAAAATTTGCTCTAGTTTCTATCGATGACCAAACGATCTCTAATCGGGACTAAATTTAATTATGTTGTTCTTCAGCCTTACATCTTGACATTCAATGGTTAGAATCTGATTTGGAGCTCTCTAACTTAGTATTTTCTGTCTAGCTTTCCTTTCATACGAGTTCGTATTTTGTCATATATTTGTGATGATTATTAATTTTTTTGCGCTAAAGAGAAAATTGCCTAGAAGAGAGAAAACGTTAATATCAAATTTTACTCTAGTCTCAATCGATGACCAAACGATCTTTGATCGTGAGCAAATTTTTGTATGTTGTTCATGAATCTTGCATCATGACATCAAACGGTTAGAATCAGATTTGGAGCTCTCTAACTTAGTATTTTCTGTCTAACCTTCCTTGTATATAAGTTCGTATTTTGTTATATATTGAGGATGATTATTAGATTTTTAGAGCCAAGGAGAAAATCCTAGAATAGAAAAAAATGTTCACATCAAAATTTATTATAGTCTCGATCGAAGACCGAACGATCTCTGATCGAGGCAAAATTTTAGTATGTTGTTCATGAATTTTGCATCTTGACATCCAACGGTTAGAATATGATTTAGAGCTCCCTAACTTATTATTTTTCTGTCTAGCCCTCCTTGTATACGATTTCGTATTGTGTCATAAATTGGTGATGATTATCAGTTTTCTTGTGACAAAGAAAAAAGTGCCTAGAAGAGAGAAAACGTTCATATCAAAATTTGCTCTAGTCTCGATCGATGACCAAACGATCTCTGATCGAGACAAAATTTTAGTATGATGTTCCTAATTCTTGCATCTTGACATCCAACGGTTAGAATATGATTTGGAGCTCTCGAACTTAGTATTTTTTGTTTAGCGCTCCTTATATACAAATTTGTATCATGTTATCTATTGGTGATGATTATTAGATTTTTTTTTGCCAAAGAAAAAATTGCCCAGAAGGGACAAAACGTTCATATCAAAATTTACTCTAGTGTCGATCGAAGACCAAACGATTTTTGACCAGGAGAAAATTTTGATATGTTGATCCTGAGTCTTACATCTTGGCATCTATCGGTTAGAATCTAATTTGGACCTCTCTAACCTAGTATTTTCTGTCGAGCCCTCCTTGTATATGAATTTGCATTATGTCATATATTAGTGATAATTATTAAACTTTTTTTGGGCCAAAGAGAAAAGTTCCGAGAAGAGAGAAAACGTTCATATAAAAATTTACTCTAGTCTCGATCGATGACCAAATAACCTCTTATTGAATTTTAGTATGTTGTTCCTTAGTCGCATCTTGGCATCCAACGGTTAGAATATGATTTAGAGCTCTCTAACATAATCTTTTCTATCTAGCCCTCCTTTTATACGAGTATGTATTATGTCACATAAAAATTTGATCTAGTCTCGATCGATGATCAAATGATCTCTGATCGGGACAAACTGTTAGTATGTTGCCCATAAATCTTGCATCTTGACATCCATCGGTTGGAATCTGCTTTGGAGTTCTCTAACTTAAAATTTTTTGTTTAGCCCTCCTTGTATACGAGTTTGTATTATTTCATATATTGGTGATGATTCTTCGATTTTTTTGTGCCAAACAGAAAAGTGCCTAGAAGAGAGAAAACGGTCATATCAAAATTTGCTATACTCTCGATCGATGACCAACGATCTCTGATTAAGACAAATTTTAGTATGTTGTTCCTAATTCTTGCATCTTGACATCCAACGGTTATAATATGATTTAGAGCTCTCGAACTTAGTATTTTTTGTGTAGCCATCCTTATATACGATTTTGTATCATGTTATATATTGGTGATGATTATTAGAGTTTTTTTATGCCAAAGGGAAAATTGCCCAGAAGGGACAAAACGTTCATATCAAAATTTACTCTAGTGTCGATCGATGACCAAACAATTTTTGATCAGGACTAAATTTTGATATGTTGCTCCTGAGTCTTACATCTTAACATCCATCAGTTAGAATCTAATTTAGACCTCTCTAACCAAGTAATATCTGTCGAGCCCTCCTTGTATATTAGTTTGCGATATGTCATATATTAGTGATAATTATTAGATTTTTTTGGGCCAAAGAGAAAAGTTCCCAGAAGAGAGAAAACGTTCATATCAAAATTTACTCTAGTCTCGATCGATGACCAAACGATCTCTAATCGGGAATAAATTTTAGTATGTTATTGCTCAGTCTTGCATCTTAGCATCCAACGGTTAGAATCTGATTTAAAGCTCTCTAACATAATATTTTCTATCTAGCCCTCCTTGTATACGAGTTTGTATTATGTCATATATTCGTGATGATTCTTAGATTTTTTTGTGCCAAAGAGAAAAGGACCTATAAGAGAGAAAATGTTCATATCAAAATTTACTCTAGTCTCGATCGATGACCAAACGATCTCTGATCGTGACAAAATTTTAGTACGCTGCTCCTAAGTCTTGCATCTTGACATCCAACGGTTAGAATCTTATTTTGAACTCTCTAACTTAGTATTTTCTGTCTAGCCCTCGTTATATATGAATTTGTATCATGTTATATATTGGTGATGATTATTAGATTTTTTTTTGCTAAAGAGAAAATTGCTCAGAAGGGACAAAACGTTCATATCAAAATTTACTATAGTGTCGATCGATGACCAAACGATTTTTGATCTGGATGAAATTTTGATATGTTGCTCTTGAGTCTTACATCTTGACATCAATCGGTTAGAATCTAATTTGGACCTCTCTAACCTAGTATTTTCTGTCGATCCCTCCTTGTATATGAGTTTGCATTATGTCATATATTCGTTATGATTATTAGATTTTTTTGGGCCAAAGAGAAAAGTTCCCAGAAGAGAGAAAACGTTCATATCAAAATTTACTCTATTCTCGATCGATGACCAAACGACCTCTAATCGGGAATAAATTTTAGTATGTTGTTTCTCAATCTTGCACCTTGGCATCCGACGGTTAGAATCTGATTTAGAGCTCTCTAACATAATATTTTCTATCTAGCCCTGCTTGTATAAGAGTTTGTATTATGTCATATCAAAATTTGATGTTGTCTCAATCGATGATCAAACGATCTCTGATCGGGACAAATTTTTAGTATGTTGTTCATAAATCTTGCATCTTGCATCCATCGGTTGGAATCTGCTTAGGAGTTCTCTAACTTTTCTGTTTGGCACAAAAAAATCTAGGAATCATCACCAATATATGACATAATACAAACTCCTTGGAGAAAACGTTCCTAGAAGAGAGAAAACGTTCATATCAAAATTTACTCTAGTCTCGGTCGATGACCAAACGACCTCTAATCGGGAATAAATTTTAGTATGTTGTTCCTCAGTCTTGCATCTTAGCATTCAACGGTTAGAATCTGATTTAGAGCTCTCTAACATAATATTTTCTATCTATCCCCCCTTGTATTCGAGTTTTTTTTTATGTCATATATTGGTGATAATTTTTAGATTTTTTTTGCCAAAGAGAAAAGTGCCAGAAGAGATAAAACGTTTATATCAAAATTTGCTCTAGCCTCGTTCGATGACCAAACGATCTATTATCGGTACGAAATTTTAGTATGTTGTTCCAGAGGCTTGCTTCTTGACTTATAACGGTTAGAATCGGATTTGGAGCTCCTTAACTTAGTATTTTCTATCTAGCCCTCCTTATATATGAGTTCGTATTTTTCCATATATTGGTGATGATTATTAGATTTAGTATGTTGCTCATAAATCTTGCATCTTGACATCCATCGATTGGAATATGATTTGGAGTTCTCTAACTTAAAATTTTTTTGTAGCCCTCCTTCTATACGAGTTTGTATTATGTCATATATTGATGATGATTCTTAGATTTTTTATTGCCAAAGAGAAAATTGCCAAGAATAGAGAAAACGTTCATATCAAAATTTGCTCTAGTCTCGATGACTAAACGATCTCTGATCAGGACGAAATTTTTGTATGTTGTTCATGAATCAATCTTCTTGACATCCAATGGTTAGAATCTGATTTGGAGCTCTCTAACTTTGTATTTTCTGTCTATCCTTCCTTATATACGAGTTTGTATTATGTTATATACTGGTGATGATTATTAGATTTTTTTTGTACCAAAGAGAAAATTACCCAGAAGGGAGAAAGTGTTCATATCAAAATTTTCTTTAGTCTCGATCGATGACAAAATGAATTTTGATCAGGACAAAATTTTTGTATGATGTTCCTGGGTCTTACATCTTGACATCCAATGGTTAGAATCTGATTTCAAGTTCTCTAACTTAGTATTTTCTGTCTAACCCTCCCTGTATACGAGCTTGTACTATGTCATAAATTGGTGATGATTAATAGATTTTTTTGTGCCAAAGAGAAAACTGCCCAGAAGAGAGAAAGCGTTCATATCAAAACTTATTCTAGTCTCGATTGAAGACCGAATGATCTCTAATCGGGACGAAATTTTGGTATGTTATTCATGAATCTTGCATCTTGACATCCAATAGTTAGAATTTGATTTAGAGCTCCCTAACTTATTATTTTCTACAAAGTCCTCCTTGTATACGAGTTCGTATTTTGTCATAAATTGGTGATGATTATTAGTTTTTTTTGTGAAAAAGAATAAAGTGCCTAGAAGAGAGAAAACGTTCATATCAAAATTTGCTCTAGTCTCGATCGATAACTAAACGATCTCTGATCGAGACGAAATTTTAGTATGTTGTTCCTAATTCTTGCATCTTGACATCCAAATGTTAGAATCTGATTTGGAGCTCTCTAACTTAGTTTTTTTTAGCCCTCCTTATATACGAGTTTGTATTATGTTATATATTGGTGATGATTTTTTGATTTTTTGGTGCGAAAGAGAATGTTTCCCAGAAGGGAGAAAACGTTCATATCAAAATTTACTTTAGTCTCGATCGATGACCAAACGATTTTTGATCATAACAAAATTTTGATATGTTGTTCCTCAATCTTACATCTTGACATCAATCAGTTAGAATCTAAGTTGGACCTCTCTAACCTAATATTTTCTGTTGAGCCCTCCTTGTATATGAGTTTGCATTATGTCATATATTGGTGATGATTTTCAAATTTTTTGCTGCCAAAGAGAAAAGTGCTAAAAGAGAGAAAACGTTCATATCAAAATTTACTCTATCCTCGATCGATTACCAAAAGATGTCTAATCGGGACAAAATTTTAATATGTTGTTCTTGAGGCTTGCATCTTGACTTCTAACGGTTGGAATCTGATTTGGAGCCCTTTAACTTAGTATTTTCTGTCTAGCCCTCCTTGTATACGAGCTTGTATTATGTCATATATTAGTGATGGTTATAAAAAAAATTTGTGCCAAAGAGAAAAGTGGCCAGAAGAGAGAAAACCTTCCTATCAAAATTTGCCCTAGTTTCTATCGATGACCAAATGTTCTCTAATCGGGACTAAATTTTACTATGTTATTCTTGAGTCTTACATCTTGACATTCAATGGTTATAATCTGATTTGGAGCTCTCTAACTTAGTATTTTCTATCTAGCCTTCCTTTCATACGAGTTCGTATTTTGTCATATATTTGTGATGATTATTAGATTTTTTGCGCCAAAGAGAAAATTGCCTAGAAGAGAGAAAACGTTCATAACAAATTTTACTCTAGTCTCAATCGATGACCAAACGATCTCTGACCGTGACGAAATTTTTGTATGTTGTTCATGAATCTTGCATCTTGACATCTAACGGTTAGAATCGGATTTGGAGCTCTCTAACTTAGTTTTTTTTGCCTAATCCTCCTTGTATATGAGTTCGTATTTTGTTATATATTGGGGATGATTATTAGATTTTTTGAGCCAAGAAGAAAATTGCCCAGAAGAGAAAAAAACGTTCACATCAAAATTTATTTTAGTCTCGATCGAAGACCGAACGATCTATGATCGGGGTGAAATTTTTGTATGTTGTTCATGAATCTTGCATCTTGACATCCAACGGTTAGAATCTGATTTAGAGCTCCCTAACTTATTATTTTCTGTCTAGCCCCCCTTGTATACGAGTTCGTATTTTGTCATAAATTGGTGATAATTATCAGTTTTTTTTGTGACAAAGAAAAAAGTGCCTAGAAGAGAGAAAATGTTCATATCGAAATTTGCTCTAGTCTTGCTCGATGACTAAACGATCTCTGATCGAGACAAAATTTTAGTATGTTGTTCCTAATTCTTGCATCTTGACATCGAATGGATAGAATCTGATTTGGAGCTCTCTAACTTAGTATTTATTTTTGTAGCCCTCCTTATATACGAGTTTGTATTATGTTATATATTGGTGATGATTATTTGATTTTTTTTTGTGTCAAAGAGAAAGTTGCCCAGAAGGGAGAAAACGTTCATATCAAAATTTACTTTATTCTCGATCGATGACCAAAAGATTTTTGATCATGACAGAATTTTGTTATGTTGTTCCTCAGTCTTACATCTTGACATCCATAAGTTAGAATCTAATTTGGACCTCTCTAACCTAGTACTTTCTATCGAGCCCTCCTTGTATATGACTTTGCATTATGTCATATATTGGTGATGATTTTCAAATTTTTTGGTGCCAAAGAGAAAAGTGCTAGAAGAGAGAAAACGTCATATCAAAATTTACTCTAACCTCGATCGATGACCAAACGATCTTTGATCGAAACAAAATTTTAGTATGTTGTTCCTGAGGCTTGCATCTTGACTTCTAACAGTTGGAATCTGATTTGGAGCTCTTTAACTTAGTTTTTCTGTCTAGCCCTCCTTATATACGAGCTTGTATTGTGTCATATATTGGTGATGGTTATAGATTTTTTTTGTGCCAAAGAGAAAAGTGGCCAGAAGAGAGAAAACGTTCATATCAAAATTTGCTCGAGTCTCTATCGATGACCAAATGATCTCTAATGGGGACTAAATTTTACTATGTTGTTCTTGAGTCTTACATCTTAATGGGTGTCGAATCCACCAAAAATAATTCCCAAACACCAAATAAATATAAATTGCACACAGTGGTAAATGGGGTCGATCCACAGAGAATGGAATAAATTGATTCTATT
>JAOTAX010113845.1:0-26434 GCA_025629825.1 Erythroxylum guanchezii | reverse complement strand
GATATTATCAGGCTTGAATATGTTAGGGGTAAAAGTGTTGTGCTTTTCAAATGCAAATGGTACGATCTTGGAAATTCGAATATGAGGGTCAACAACATTGTAAAAAGCATCAACATAACTAAGTTTTGGTTCAAAGATGACCCATTTATTTTGGTAAACCAAGCAAAGCAATTTTTTGTGTGGAAGATTTGTTACTCGGTTCAAATTGGCAGATTGTGTAAGAATGTGAAGTTAGACGTGCGTATGATATCCCTTTGCATAGTAATGAAGAACGTTTAAATGATGTTGAGGAGTCTTATGAAGTTCCAGTGGAAGTCAAGGAATGTTCCTTAGAGTTTTTAGATCGACATGATATTGCATTTGATGTAATAAATAATGTTATATTGAATTCCGAGCAACGTTTGTATGACGATTTGGATGACTTAGAGACAAGAAGTAGTGAGAATGAATGTGATATTGTATTCGAAGAATCCACCGATGACGATAATGAATAAATTCTTATTATGCAATTGAACCTTTATTGTATACTCTTCATTGATGAATAAATTCTTATTATGCAATTGAACCTTTTTAGTGCTTAACCTTTTGCGTTTGGTCCAAATCCGTTGCTTCTGATTTAGTTTGGCTTAAGAATGTTGATTTAGGAATGGTCCTGTTGTTGGCGTTTATATTTGTTTTAGTTAAGTAGTAATTAAAATCAAAGATCTAACGGACGAGTATTATTCTGATATCAGTTAACTTTCTGAAAGTCCACTTTAAGTGGTAATATTTAGAGTTACTTAATGATATAACATGCTCATTAGGTAAGCTAATAAGTCTTGATGAAAATACAACCAAACTCAAAAGAATTGGATTTGCTAAGTTAGGGTTTGAAACATATTTGAATAGAAAATTTCCATATTCTATAAGGATAGTGAAACTAAATGAGGCAATAATACTGGTTGAAGACTGAATCAAAGTTGCATATCTGTTGAAAGTAATAAAGAAATATCAAAAGTTAGGGAATGCCTAAAGATGAAGAGATCTTGAACAAAAATAAGCTTGGTACCTCTAAACAGATTGTGAATACAAACTTCTTACCTTCAAATTCCTTGAACTGACCAACCGTATACTCATCGATAGCATCAACCAAGTAGAGGACTTCATAACCCTTCTTCTTCAACTTCTCAAGGAACTTATCTGTTTTTTGCAATGTATAGGTCCTCTTTATCTGCTTTCTTACATCATATAATTGGACTATCCCTTTAACTCCATTTGTAGATAAAAGTTAAATGCCACCAATATTTATTTCACTCTTCACTTCATATAGCTGCACTTTACGTTTATGAATTTTGTTCCTATAACCCTTTATCCGTAACTATTGATAAATTTAACAGTGCAAATTACTGTTAAATTTCAAGTAAAACTGAATCTTCTGGTTTCTATAGTAACCTGATCAAGATATAGAGGTAAACTAATTGGGCCACCTATGTAGCTCAATACTTACTGCATGTCTTTCACCCAACTGCATGTCTTTCACCCACCAGTCCCAATTTACTTACTGCTATATTTCCGCTTATCACTTGCTTAATTATATTATTTACCTTATATGCAGATCCTATATTTTCATTTTCCTCATTGTCCATCCGGTTCGAAGCTTCAACTTTCAGAATGATTCGTTCTACCTGTTAATCAATGAGGGCCTTCCCAGTAGTGGGGGAATTTCTATTATTTCTGAAAGCATAATATAAGATTTTTTTTTGTACCATATTATAATTTCTTTGAATTTTATACAATTTTGGCCAGTTGTGCAAAGATTGTCACTATTTGCATTTTTAGCTAGCTGGTTATTAGACTAATTATTGTTGACGCCTGATTATGCCAAATTCTGTGATTATATTATTGATGGTTGACTATGGCAAATTCTATGAGTATCCAGGACACTATTTTTTTCTGGATTTATAAACATTTTCAACTTAATGCCACCTTAGCTGTCATAAGATCCTGTAATTTCGATTCACTGCCCTTTTAGTTGCTAATCATCACGTCAGTCTCATACAACAAAGGCATATAGTGACATAGGACTTACAGATGAGTACTATAAACTGAAAATAAGGGCTGCTGTAGCTTTAAATTGAAAGTGAAATAAAAAGTACAATGAAAGTAAATGAAACATCTAGGAATTAAAACAAACACATAAATCAAACTAATAGGTTTCTAGAAGTCACTTGTAGTGTTTAGGAATTTAATTCTTCAACATTAAGCTTGAATGTTTCTTGGTAATTATTTGTTTTCTCAATAAACTTTATCTTAAGCGACATTTTCTTGTTGTCTTTCAAGTGAACAGTCAAATGCATTTGGTTTTGAATAACTTCTTCTCATTGTTGAATTGCTAATAAATGGATACAAACAGTGAAACTTTTTTGCAAACATATGTGGAGAGACAAGGAGCTTAGTTCACTTACAAACAAGGATTCAGTAAAAAAGTAAAAGAAAAAAGAAATCAAAGTACAGAGGAGAGTAGACACATTATCTATATTTGTTAACAATCCTAACAAGAGTATACACATTATTTGTATCTGTTAACTGTCCTAAATTGCGTTGAGTGTGCCATTGTGCCCATTCTCTTCGCTTTTACGTATATAGCTGGCCTCGTGCTACTGTCTAAATCAAAATAACTCTGTTGGTATATCAAATTAATTAAAAGGAAGCAAACAGTGAAATTATTGACCCGACTTGCTTTGTTAGCTATTTGATTCTTTAATCTATAGTGTGAATGAACCATTGTTTTTTTTCATTTTGATAAAAGTTAACTTTTTCCCTTTACTCAATACTAAACCAAGTGTCACTAGAAAAGCATGATGAGCTTACATAATGAGATTTGGATTTATAATTATTTGCATAGAACATTGATTGTCCCCCACTGAAAGAGATCTTAACCTTCCTTCTTTGGGGATCCTGACAAAACCTTCCATGACCAGTATTATGAATTTAGCCATAATTTAATCAGATCCAATTGCCATATGAACCTTCAACTACTATAACTACTATACTGTATTGGATTTGAACTGATTGATTGGGAAGGAGAAACAAGAATTTTGAATCATTTATTGAGAGCATGTTGGTTTTTGCTATTTTCTTTAAATATGGTTGATGCATATGACTTTGAAATCTAATGTCAAATTGAATGCAGGTGATTCACATGGGACCTGATCTACCCAAGAAGAAGAATAAGACTGCACGAAGTAGCTTAGTACCAACACAACTGTAGTTGTGGTATCGTCAGCTTCTTGGAAGTGCAGCTAATGAGCCATCTGCTCGTACACAGCCACAAGATAAAACACCTGTACCTTGTGAGCCTACTCCAACACCAAGAGATGTCACATCTATGCCTATTACTCATCCTAAAGATAAGCATGAACAAATTTTGAATGTGCGATGCAATACTAGTTCTCCATCCACTTCTCAAAAGATGCCTCCAGCTTCTAATTATCAGACAACAGTAAATCAGACTATTATTCCCATTGTGGGCTCTTCTTTTGCAAGCACTGCAGGTATGATCCTTCACATCACATTGGTGAAATTTATTAAGTTTAATTATTTTGCTTATCTAACCAATTAAGAGTATGTTATATGCTAATTATAAATTATTCCTTTGCTATTTTAGGATCCACGACTTGTCCAAAAAAAACAAGGGGTGTCACAAAAGGACACGGATTGGCAAAGATTAACAAGGCGATAGGTAAGAGATTGGAGATAGAATAAACTTTGCTGAAGGACGACCAATCAACTCTGTACAGTCTACCAAATTCTCGAGTGAGATTGGTGTGGTATCCCGAACTTCCTTACCTGTAAGAACAAAATGGAAAAACATTACTAATGAGGAGTTGGACATTGCATTTGATAAGTTAGACGTAAGTATTATAAACCTATCTAATTTGTACGTGTATTCCATATGCCTAAAGCTTTGACCGATAATTTATAATTTTTTGCAGCAAAAGTTGGAAGTCAAGGGAATGAGGACTGACAACAAAGTACATGCTGCTGTGAAGAAATTTCTTACTTTAAGGTCTAAAGATCAAAGATATAGTTTTAAAAAGCATTTTACTAAGCATGGAAAGGATGTTAAGCCGCATAATGTCACTGTGGCAGAGTGGATGGATTTATGCGAATATTGGGAGCAATCAGCTACAAAGGTTAGTTTATTTGATCAAAAAACTTAATTTCACAATTTTTTTGACAACTGATTATATTTTAGTAGTTATGAATTGTCATTTATAGATGTTATAATAGATTTTGTTACGTATACGATTAGAAAAAAAAAAGTCAAAAAGCAAAATTGGCTAGGAGTCAAGTCAAATGTCGACCAAACTCCGACTCCAAGGCCTTTGTAGTGATACGGCATGAGATTGTAAGCTATTATCTTTTTAATTATATTTTACTTTGATTGACATTTCAAAATTTATAATAAATATTACTAGTAATATACTTCTATACAACAAAGTGATAGAGATGGAGAAGAGTGTAACCGGATGAAACTATGGTATCACACTCATTATGATGAAAGTAAAGGTCAATAGACAACTATCGAATGCAAAGAAAAATGGATGAGTACATAGTTCATTTACAAATATTTCTTAAATGAGACTGTGTATGTAATTAATTCTTACTTTTTCAGGAATTAATGTGTCACGAATAGACACATTCAATAGAACAAGGTCATCCGATGATAGTGGATGAAATGTACGACAAAGTTTTGGGCACTAGATCAGATTACGTTATTGGCATGAGAATTAGGCCTCGACCACAAGGGAAGACTTTGGTTAGAAAGAGACTTCGAGACGAATTAAAGGAGTCGAAGAAAGTTAATCAGGGGTTACAGTCTAAAGTCGATGAATTGACAAAAATTTTGAAGAAATGCAGGATAAATTAATTACCAAAGTCGAATAACAAAATCTTGGAACTTTTATGTGCTACAAATAATATTCGTTTAAATTAGATAAATACTTATATTGATATATTAAACACTTATGACATATTGTTTATATTAATTACTATCTTATGACATATTTAGGAATTGCAATTAAATAATAAATTGTCTACATGTATTAAATTCTTGTTATACATGATTAATCATTCGCAAATTAATGATATACTCAACAAATTGAAGAATTATTAAATAAATAAATTCCGTAAATAATATTGAATAGTTATTAAATAAATAAGATTTAAAAATTTTGTTTTTTAAAAAATAATTATTAAATTAGAATAATAATTAAATTAAAATTATTTTCGGAATATTGAAACAAAATAAAAGAAAAAAATAATTATTAAAATTGAAAATCATTTTCGGATTTAATGAAAATAAGAAATAATATTTAAAATTGAATAATTATTATATTAAAATTATTTTCGGATAAATGAAAAAGAAAAAATTAAAATTAAAATTTAATAATTATCAAAATTAATTTTTTTTTCGAATGAATGAAAAAATTTAATTATTTAAAATTGAAAATTTATTAAAATAAAGTTATTCTAAGATATTTACAAAAATTAAATTACTAACAATCTGTGACGTTTCTTCTCAAACGTTGTGGATTGTAAGCTATTCTGTGACGTTTATAAAACGTCGCAGATAGCTTGATGGTTTCCATTACAATCCACAACGTTTTCTTTTAACGTCGTGGGTTACTCGCTGACATTTTCCGAAATGTCGCAAAATGTAATATTTTTCCTACATCACCTTTAGTGACGTTTTTTGTGACATTTTTCATAACATCGCAAATGAGATTTTGCGACGTTTTTTAATCTTTTGCGACATTTTTAAAACGTCGCAGAAGGGGTATTTTTCTTGTAGTGGAAACACTTAAAAATACATTTAAACCTCTAAAAAATATACTATAATATACACCTATCACATAAATAAAGAACTCTCCCTCCTCCCTATGTGTTTTCTATTGCCTTAAGTGCCTGCACCAATATAATGCCTTTTAATACTGGGGAGCGACTTTATACCCTAGTTTTCAAGTGTGATTTTTTATTCAGAAACTTATGTTTGCAATGCTTTTGTCACACTTTACTCCCCGTTCAGGCGACTGCATATCTGCTAAACTAATCTTTAGGAAAATGCAATGTAAGTATGAAGTCTCAAATAACTCAGTGATCTTTGGTCTATCTCAGTAGTGCTTCAGTGTTAAGAAATTGGAATTATTTGAGAAGATGCAACTTGATTGCTTGAAACTAGATTGTATTACTATTGCAAATCATTTAAGTGGTTGTGCAATAACTAAGGCTTTAGGTAAGGTGAGCAATTGCGCTCTTATGCGATAAATCCTCGTGATTGAAGGTTCTCTACTTGATCTATGTGTGAAATTTTCTGATATGGAGATAACACAATTTTTTCTCACAACAAAGATAGAGAACGTTGTTTTATGGAATGTGATGTTTGTTCCTTATAGAATGTCATAAAATAATGTGGCAAAGAGGATGGTGTCATATGGTAAGAGGAGAGTTTCCAGTGTGGTAGAGGAGAGGACAAGGGTAGGTTATGATTTTTTTGTTGTTTAATTTTATTTAATATTATTTTATTAAAATTTGATGTTAATTTTATATGACACATGGTATCCTATTTGTACTATAACACCTAGCACCTTGATGAAGAGACTAACATTAGGTTATTTTTGTAAAAGATTGAAATCTCACATATTTTATTGTCACTTTTTTAAATTTCAAGATATAATTATAAAATTATATAAAGTTTGAATTTTTTTTAGTAATTAAACCTTACTAATATTACTTTGTGACTCTTTTTGTTGTTATATTATTATTAGAAACAAAATTGATATTTTTTTGAAAAAAGTGACAAATTTGATATTGATAAGTAAACAATATTTTATTTTAAGATAAAAATAAACTAAATAATATAAATGAAATTTTTTTTCTTAATCATTAGGCAGAACTTGGTAATTTACTTCTTTTCATAATAAATTGTTTATGATTGGCCAAATCGTTGATGCAAAGAATATCCAAATACTAAACCCACTTTTTATATATCTTTCATGAAATAAAAGAGACTTTTAGAAAATTTAAAGAAAGAACCTACTGTTTTACGGTAAAAAAATTCTCTCTAAGAAATATGAACCTAATCTTTAACAAAGAAAGTAAAGTATTTTTTATATTTACAAACTAAAGTTTTAATACAAGAAACTCAAAACATATTTTTGATTCGATAAAACTCGTTTTTAGGATTCAGTATAATAATAAAAATGGTTTGTGCACATGGGTCTAGTGAGAGAACATTAACACCATACTTTAACCAAAAATTTTAAGGTATTAAATTTATGAATCATTTCTACTTATTTCTATCTTTTTCCAACTTGAGATTTCCTGGATTCCCAAGATAACCTTGTATCTTGAGTAGTATGATGCTTGTAATAGTTTGTACTAAGCTATTTTACACCAATTTATTCTGTCAGTTTAAGAAGAAGAGTTCTTTAATTCCATAAACACCAGGGGGAGCAATTAATCGTGCTCAGTAGCTAAAGGAATCTAAGATGGTGGGTAAGTCCTCTGACCTATTAAGAAAAGAGGTCATTTCTTTTTGGAGCGGTAATGACTGTCCCTCCTGTTCCGTTTATCAAACTTTCTTTCGACGGTTGATCTTGGATTCGAGAATGAAGATATCCCCGTTGAATTACCTGAGAATTTGAATACACCTGAGGAAGTATCTTCTTGTAAACAAATCGAAGAAATATCTCCCTGTACACCAATCAATGATATATTTTCCTGTAAACAAACCATTGCACAATCTTCAGCACATTTAAATACATACTCTCAAGTAAGATAATCTTCAGCACATTTTTCCTGTAAACATATCAATTTGGCATTCTATATCACTGAACAAGAATCGTGGATTTAATTTCCAAACCAAAGGATTCCACTAAAAAACGAGAACAAATACGAATGAAATCTCACCTCATCCTCATTGAAATTGAGCACGCATCCAATATGACCAGTGAAACTACATCTCTTGCAATAATAAACAGGATGATCAGGATTCCTTAGACTCTCACAGACATGACAATAATGTTCTTTGTAATTATCTTTTGTAACAGAATCCACTAGAGTTAGAGGATGAATATGACAACTACTCTCCACTTCTTTTGGCACTGGTATGCATTCCAGATGTATGGTAAAATGGCAATCCAAGCAACGATAGAACGATTCATTGCACTCTTTGCCACATTTCTTGCACACAAAATCGCCATCTGAATAAGCAGCATCTCTTTGGATACATCTCATGTTCTTCAGATCATGCGCAACAAAATAGAAGAGATTGTGTTCATGGCAGTCAGTTTTAAGAGCAGATGTTTGATAATTAGCGCATGTGATATGAAGTTCAAACGCACACGGTATGCATGAGTAGGCACTTCCACTCCAGATCGTCGAAGCACATACCCTGCATCTTCCAATAACACCACCAATATTGTCAAGTTTAAGATGGTGCTGTGGATGATATTGGGTTTGCAGTTCTTCTGGCACATCAACGCATAATTTGTGAATAAGAAATCCACAATCAGGACAGCAATAGGCTGGTCCAGAGATGACCAATCGACACAGTCTACATCTTTCTTGGAGTTGCTCTGCACAATTGGCAAGTGCAAGTTTACAAAAATGGCTGAAATGCGAAATGACTGTTTCCTTTTCGTTTAATATTTGGCTTCGGTCCTCAATACGATGTGGTAAAGAGGCACATTCAATATCAAGGATAAACTTGCACTCATCGCATTGATAGCCAGCCTCTGCATGGGATACACTTTTGCACCCATCGCATATAAAGAACTCGTCGGAATTAGTAGGAAATATTGTGAGAGGGTGAAGCGAGTGAAATGGGTGTCTTATCTTAGAAGGTAACTCTGCACATACTTTGTGTAAGCTTATGTTGCAAGATTCACAACTATAACCAGCACCAGATATCTTAGCTTTGCAGCCAAAACAGTTCCCAACAATTTCAGCTTCATGAAAGGTTAAAATGTGATTGTTGCTGGAATCTCCGGTCTGCACCTCCAAATTATAGAGAAAAACAAAGATGTAATAACAGATTCAAACACAAAAAAGTGATTAAAAAGAAAAAACAAGTAAATGTGAGAGAAAAGCAAGTCAAATTCTAATAACAATACCTCAATTTGTTTCTTGCAAAGGGGATTTGCAGCTTCTGCAAGAATTGGGTACTCATTATTACTACTCTGGGCTTCATCTGTGTTATTTGCCATTTTGACACTCAAGGAATCAGGGGTATTCCCATAGTCAGAGTCTTCATCTTCATACTGGTAAACATGAAAAAGCTGTTTATGATTTCTCTCTTTTTTAATGAATCGAATGACAGTAGATTCCTGGCATGAAACATGTGCTGCAGAAGGTGTAATGTAAGAATTGGAAAATTAATTCTTTTTATGACTATGTATCTGCTTCTAATGACTCATATTCTATGATTACCATCACTAGTCCAGCAAATGAAAACATCTTCCTCATTTAACTATAAACTGCTTCTAGTATTGCAAAATTTGCTCAGCAAATCCATGTCACATTATAGAAGCTAATGCATGATGAAGTTACTTTACTTGCAAATTGATAATACACGAAAAGGATTTTGACAGTTTGCTAATTCATGGAGAAAGATTACAGATTGAAATTAGTATTCTTTAAGCATATAAAATTTCGTGTAAAATCTATCAACTTACCTCAGATGCTACACATTCAATGTGAGACGCGTATGAGCATTGTTGACAGTAGTAGGCATGATATCTTGAGTTCCTCTCTTCCTCACAAGCGAAGCAATAACTCTCGGTATCTTCAAGAAGTGGATTCCTAAGCGTAAGGGGATGCATATGGCAATCTGTCTTGATATTATTGGGTATTGGAATGCATTCCACATGGAAATAGCATTTACACTCGAAACAAAGATAAAAGTAGCCATGACGAAATTCACGACAGACCTTGCAGACTAATCTTCTATTTCTAGTTAGATGATCTGCAACAAAATAGTAAAGGTTGTGGTTGTGGAACTTAAGGTTTAGAGGGGATTTGACCCCCAGGGACTTATGGGCACATAAAGAATGAAGGTAAAAATCACACTGAGAGCATTGATATGCAATAGCTTCGATTCTAAACCCACAGGCATCACAAACTGTGTTGTTGTTTTTAATAAACTGAGCACGAAGAGGATGCAGAGGATGATAAGCATGCATTATTTCTCTTAACATTTCAGCACACGACTTGTGAAGGTAAAACTTGCAATCAAGGCAGGCATATGCTGGGCCAGAAACAAGCTGTTGACATCCGTTACACTTATAGTTAAGTCTCTCGGTTGAATTAAAGAGAATAAGCATATGGCGGTGGCTGAAATGATAAATCTCAGTTTTTGTGTCCCCAGTGAATCTAAAATCATGCCCATCAGTTGTAACAGCACATTTGTAATCGAGATTGAAATCGCAGTCTTGGCAACGGAAAATAAATTCCATGGAATAATCTCTGCACTTGTAGCAAACGAAAATATCTATAGAATCATCAGGATTACAGTAAAACTTGAGTGTGTGTTGTGGGTGTAGAGGATGCTTAAGCTCTTTGGGCAACGAAGCACATTTGTCGTGGAGCCAGAAATCACAGTAATAACAGAAATAAGCTGGACCATCGATGACTTGATGACAACCCCTGCATGTTGGGGCCTCAACCATCATCCCCTTCCTCTCATTCCTATAGATAGCTTTGTATGTCTCTCTGGCGTTCTTGCAGAACGTCAACGCACAATCGTGGCTGTAATGGGCTATCTCCATGGAAGCCCTTGCTTTCTTGCAGATTGTCTAATTTTGTAGACTTGTGGTGTTATGTCGGAGCAAAGAAGGTAACTTTGAGCTAGTCAAAAGTTGATGTCTTCCATATACATTAACCCAACCGCTGGCGACAGCCAAATCGTCTGCAGAATATAGTTCTTGTTAATTAGCAAGTTGGGCGTCTCCATGTCAAGGTTTTGAAGACGACGTCCACGGAAATATTAAACTGTTCTTTAAGCATATAAAATAAAACCAATGTTGTCTACTTCTTACTTACTAAATAATTTTAATCCCAATATTTATCAAGTGAAAGTGACGTTATATTTAAGATTCAAAATCTAACAAACACATGCAAAGATTAGGTTAGAAGGAGTCCAGATCTTCTGTCTAATTTTTATGGTATCTTTATTGTGTCCAGTGAATCTCAGCCATTTATTTATGCAGGCTTCACGTTTATTTATGTAGAATCCACATGAGACCCGCGTAAATAAATAGTTAAAATTCACTAGACACAATAAGAAATCATAAAATTAAACAGATGGGAGGATGTACTGAAGATGTAATAGACATTTTTTGACTTGCACACTTCCGTTGTAACGTGCAACTCCAAACTTCATCCTCACTTCAACTCATTCTTATATATTGGCATTAATTTATGTCTTTAACATATAAAATCAGTTAAAATTTAAATAAAAATATCTAATCATTTATCAAATCAAAATAATTATAAATTCGTTTTAGAATAAAATATAATTTCTTATAAAATCTATAGTAAAAATTAAAATAAATAAATAAATGTAAGACTACATAATTATGATAATATTCAAATAATATTTATTTGAACATTAATTAAGTAAGGGTTCTTTAATATCATCTTTTTCTCTATCCTCATCAATTGAAGAAAAACCATCTTTTATTGAAATAAATAACGAAAATGAAATACATAATTTAAAAATAAACAAAAAATCATAATTATTTATATGAAATAAATTATCTAGCTCAAGTACTTTTACACTCCTCTAATTATTAATAGAATTAAAAATTCTATTGTATTTAGTTTGAGTAAAAGTTAGAACTATCACTTTTTTAGTCAAACTAAATGCACATTCTAATATCTATAAGAATAGTCAAAAGATCTTTAACCAACATATCTAACATAGTAAATATTTTAAAAGTCACATTTCATTATTTAAATAGAGAGTTAATTATAAAAAAAATCTTCAAATGGATTCAATTTTGTAATTAAAAACCAAATTTTAAAAGCAGTAATTAAATACTTAAATTTTCTATTTTTAAATCTAAGTGGGCATTAATATCTCCATTAATGTTGTTGATCCGGCAAGCCATGTCAGACATGAATTTAAACATGTTTGATAATAACTAGATTAAATTATAAATACCAGACTTAATTAAAGTGATCAAGAAAATTAAGAAAATTTTAAAAATTGAAAGACAAAAGGTAAAAACATAAATTAATTTGAGATTCAAACTTTCTGCTATTATCAATTTCTATTCAAAGAAGTCCTTTTAACCAATTACAAGAAGCAGAAGTGAAAAGCATAAGAAAAGAACATGTTTGTTTCGCTACAAAAGGGATTTTCCACTTTAGCTTTCAATATTCATGTCTCGCTTCCTTGGTGACTTTATCTTAATCTCTCGTAAACCAAACAAACAACTACAAGCATCCAATTCAACATTCCTTCCCCTAAAAACTGGAACTACTTTAACTTCAAATACACTTGAAATCCTTGTTAACTAATCTAGCTTCCTTGACCTGCAATCGGTATGATAGACTTTTTATGGTTGGTCTTGTTTCTTCATTCTAGATCTAGGAAAACCTGTCTTTGTCTCCTTACCATAACTAGGGTTTCCCTCACGTTCCTCTCTAATGTTTGAGAAATGTTGCTTCTCTTTCACTCACTCACCACTTACATCTTAGATACACCTACTCCCTTTAATGGTGGAGGACTACTTGCTGAAGTTTTAAATGAAAATCCTCCTCAACTACTAGTATAAATATTGTATCTTACATTATAAAAAGTATCATCCCACAAGCATTGAAGTAGTCACCTAACAATTCTTGTAAATTTTGTTTAAGGTAAACGATAAGGTAATTTATTAAAAATTAAACTAAAAATAAACAATTGATAATTAAATAATGAATTAAGTAGTAGTGTATTGATTGATTTATCAATGATGAAAACTAGGAATTACTTCTATTCTTATTTATTTTCACTTCACCTTCTTGATTTAATCCTACTTGATCCTAAATAACTAATGATTATAATTACCCTCTCTCGATATCTAATCAATTAATTCCAATTAAAATAGATAGAAATTGAATTATGATCTCTCAATCTATCAAAACTCTTCCTAACTATGTAACCAGTTTTGAAGCAATCATATGGATAACTAATAAAAAATTAAGATCTCTCTTCACTTGCCTGTTAGTTTGATGTTTATAGGTCAATTGAGGTACTAGCTCTTATTGTGCATTTTGAATTAATAGTATAAGAAATAAAAATATATTATTAATAATTAAACGATAAAAACTTATTAGGCTACATTCTTTCATCGTAAGTTCTCTTTTTGTAGATGATCTAACAAAACTTCCTAAACCTTCACAATACAATTTAAGTTCATTTATTGTCTTTGATTAATCTTTAATAGAGAAAATATCTTTTCATTCAATAACATCAAAAAGACCATCCATAATCTCATTTTAGTGTGTGTCTCCACTATATAAGCAATAAGGATTGAGAAAATAAGCTGCTAAATGGATCCTTTGAGTAAGATGCTTATCCCATAATTGGTCAAGAATATCTATGTCAGACTTGTACAATTTCTCCGTCCCTTTAAAAAATTCATAATTGTTTTGTAAATTCAATATATACCATCATATATACCCTAAAGATGGCTTCTCATCTAAGTAAACAATCATCAATAAGCTTATAAATGGAGCTACAATCTTCACAGTGATGAAGCATGCATCCCAAAATGTATTATCTAAAATAATAGCATAAAATTATTTTCCTTCCACACTTTTTGATAACTTATAACTTGAAAAATGTTTACTTGTCACTAAATATTAAACTGGTTGTTTATGTTTATAAACACTTTTCAAAGTAATAAATGTAGTTGCAAACTTAATAATAGCAGGATTCACAATCTCAACCCAATCTTCTTACTTTCTTAACCAAGACAAAAATGTAATATGATTATATATAAAAATTATGATCTTAGATGCATATGAAGGAAGATTAGAACTTTGGTCTATGCATCCAATATCCTTTAAAAATGAGATTTATACAATGAGCACCGCATGGAGACTAATAAATATGCCCATACTCTGATTGTAAAAAGTACCTAGCTGATACATAATTAGTTGCATTATCTGTAATGAAATGCATAAAATTCTTTGGTCCAACCCAACATCGATTTTAAAAAATAATTCAGATAAAGTATAAGCATTTTTAGCCATATCAGAAGCATAAAAAAACTTGGTAAATTTTTTTCCCAATATTATAATCAAATTAATCAAAGTTCTTTGTTTTTGATCATCCCACCCATTTTCCATAATATTGCAACCAATTGTTTCTCAATTAGACTTATATATATCCACAATCAATTGACATTCCTTATTTAAATCTTCAAGCAAAGGCATAAGAATCTCATAATAAAAAGGTGCATTAAATCTTAGACCTATCATTGTTGTAGCATTTATTGCTTCTTGAAAATAGGAAATTCAAAGCATTTAAAGGAATACATGAATCATAGAACCATCTAGGCCCTTATTTACATTGCAAAATAGCATCCTTATTAACCAAAATACTTTTTAAACTAGGTTTAGAGCTAAGATTAGTTCTTGGAGAAAAATTAGAATCTATATAAAAATTAGAATCTGTGTTAATAACAGCTATTCTTTTTCCTTTATCTAATACTTCTTGTGCTTCATCACCTCTTAAAGATACATCATGAGCCTCTTTATTTTCTTTTTTTTTTACTTATTGCTACAAATAATTTTCAATCCTCTCACATGCATCAAAAGGTAATTTTTAACAAGAAGTTATATTACCTTTAACATCAGTAAGATGTTCTTTCATTCTATAAATCCCTTTCACTTTAAAAATTCTACCATAAAACATACAATTATATTGAATATTTCCATTAGATGTTTGAGAAAAAGAAAAATAATACAATGCTAGATCAGACTTACCATAAGTAAAGGATGTTAAGTTTATTGAATCTTTTTCTAGTGATTCCATATTTTTATTATAATTTTAACCTAAAAATGTGAGAAAAATATTTTTGTAAGTTTTGTTCACATCTATAAGATTTAGACATTCTAAGAAAGCAACAGGTGTTGAAAAACACTTATATTATTGAATACATATATATTTGACAAACTAGTGTAGTTACGTTCAAACTAAAATATGGTAATAGAAAAGTTCAATAAAAACACAAACATACAAGTCAGAGAATGGAAAGCTTTTACTTACAATATCTCTTATTTTTTAAAGAGTCCATAAAGAAAAGTAGATATCTTAGTTTCATTGATTTAACATACTTGATAAATATTCCTAAATTTGACGTAGTTAGAAAGACATGATAGAGCTATTTTATGAAATTAAAATACTAATTAAAAGCATCTAGTAAGATGATTACTTATATAAATGTGTTGTGTGTTGGTTTCAAAGAAATAGCAAAAAATTGATTATTGTAATTTGTAAATGTTTACTCTTTACATGTTTCTACTTGTAATTATCAAATTTTTATGAGTCTATGACACAAGACAAGAACAAGGAACTTGGCTCAAATATATCCACGAAATAACTAAATAAGTCTAACCTATACAAAACAACTTCCTATAAATCTCATAAGAAAATTTAATAAATTATTAATTATGTATTAGGTAACAGTCCATTGCTGGAAAATTGCACTTCATCCAACATTGTAGCAAGCCGCATACACCAAATGGTCCCCTAAAAAATTTATATAAGGATAGAAAATAAAGGATTGAAATCAAAACATATGCCTACTTCAAGTCTCAACTCGAATTGGAGTTTTGTAGAAGGTAAAACTTTTATACGAACAAAAGCTAAAACTAGAGTTTTATGGAAGCTAACACCAGTAGAATGTATACTTTCTTTTTTCTCTTTTGGAATGAATAAGGATAGACTGAGATTGAAAAGACAATCATTGTAGAGAAGATAATCAACCGAACAATTCCCAATTCTTCTCCATTAAATCCATTATTTCTACACATAAAAACTTCAATCATAACCTAGACACAGTAAACTAAATATCTTTGAATGAAATTCATAATTCATAAATCATAAACCAATAAAATAACAAACCGAAGATTGAAAGAACAAAACTTAAAACGATAAGTGAACAAAACTTAAAACAATAAGAAAAAAGATTAAAGTCTAAAAGTAGAAATACCTTAATCCTCGCATCAATGAAACTTTGAAAATTGAAAACAAAAATACCCCAAATCTTGCATCTTCTCTATTTGTTATTACAGAGATCGAACAAAAGTTACAAAACTAAAGAGTTATTAAAGAGGTTGAGTTTGATTGGAGATGGGGACTAAAAATGTTTCCAATATCTAACAAAACTATAAGTGACACTAAAATTTGGTCGGATATGTAGTCTAAAAAATAAAAATTCTAAGAAGAAACTAGAAAATCAAGAAAATAGGGTCACATTTTTTTTCTAGTTATGATTTAGATAAAAACTAGTCAGTTAGGCAATAAACCAACCGATTTTTATTTATAATGATTATAAATATGTACAGAAAAGGAAACTTGGCCAATTTTCCATGCCCCCTTTAAATCTAGCTCGATAATCAAACCTTTTAATGCTCCCTTACTCGATGTGTAGGAAGTGAACTAACTTAGTCAATCTGTCCATAATAACACAAGCTAACTTATATCACCTTAATATCATCGTGAAACCTATGCAAAATTTATGGTGGTATGTTCCCACTTTGACTTTAAGAATAGGAAATTGCTACAAATCTCTTACTATTGGCGCTTTTATTTCACATAGTAGCAAAACAAACCCTTTGCGATAAACCTCTGTATCTCCCTGTTTATGTTGTTCCTCGAGAAGTTTCTATTCAAGTAGTTATACATATTTGTCATCATTATGATATAAGCAAATAGCAATAACTAATATAAGTAAATATTGAAAATAAGAAATTACTTAATCAATTATTCCTTAAAATTTCAATTGATTATACTCCTTATTACCCCGTACTAACATATCTTAAGTTCCCTCTTAATTGTAATTTATTAGTGTTTCTTACTTAATTCCCTACTAGAATCATGAACTTCTTGCTTTAATCCTCTTTCTTTCTACTTGGAATCACTAATCTTTCTCTCCCAATGAATTTCTCCATTTTCCTATTTCCTTCACACCTTTCTTTCAAAAATTCATGGTTTAGTCAACAGATGAATTCAAAATTTTGAAATAATTCCATATTTGGCTTATTAATTTGGTTGATTCATTTAATTAATAGCCTTTGTTTTCTTAAATGAATCCATATTTGATATATTGATAAAGAGACCTTAGTCAAAGTTGTGATGCACCCTTTTAGGATAATTTTTTTTAACCTAATGGAGTGCTAGGTCATCTTAAAAGCCTAACCTATGATAAACGAATTCTCACTTAATGTGTGACAAACATGTCGTAATCTAGTTTAAGTCTTTCAGCAACTAAATTCAAACACTAGTTTAAATCATATGCACCAATAACTTAATAATCCATCGATTTATCTTCCTTCTCTCTAGACCCATGTTCCATTTTTCTTTCTTCTTTCCTTCCTCTTTTTTTATTCATGGTCCTCCAGCTTGCTTTTAATTTTCCAACTGTCCTTTTTTGCACTCTCTCTCTATTTATATTGCACGGCCTTCTCCCTCCAATTGTTCTCCCACATTGTTTTTCTAGCTTCTCTTTTTTTATTATCTCTTATGTTAGTTGTTCTTTGTCTTACCTTCATGTCGGTATGTCAATTTTCTTATGCCCCTCAGTCTTTCCTAGTAGTTCCAAGAGCTACTCCCACTACAAGAAAACCATTAAGTAGCGATGGAAACTTCCCGACGAAATTTGGAGGGAAAAATTTTTGGCAAAATTTAGCAATGGAAATATACCGATGTAATTATAACCGTCGGTAAATTGCTACGAAATTACGTAATCGGTCGGTAAACTTGTCGTGGATAAGGAAATATTTGGCGACAGAAATCTGTTCGTCGGTAATGTTAATGAAAAGGATTCAGTGAAACCAAAACGACGTCATCTGGGTTTAACAAAAACGGTGTCGTTTTGTTAAAGTTAAACAACGTTCTAACTTTACCGAAATGATGTCGTTTTGGTTTCGTTTCATTATAGTGAAAGAAATTTATTTACCTTGACCTAAACAACGTTGTTTCGGTTTAAAACTAAAACGACGTCATTTCTGAGAAGTTAAGAACGTTGTTTTACTTGAGCGAAACGACGTTGTTTTGGTTTTAAACCAAAACGATGTCGTTTCGCTCAAGTTAACTAACGTTATGAACTTAACCAAAACGACATCGTTTTGGTTAAGTTAAAATGCACCAACCTTCCTTCCCCGCCTCTCCTCGCATGCAGTAACCTTTTCCTCCTTCCTTCTGACGCAGCTCGATCCTCTCCTCCATCTTCCTCCTCTGACGTCGACTGTCGTCATTCCTCCGACCACGTGGAGCGTCTCTAGCCGGCGTTCCTTCTCATCTTCTCCGGCGGCGAGGTAAGGGCACCATCTTCTCCACCTCTTCCGAAGGTAAGCTGTGGGTTTTGATTAAAAATTTGTTTTTTTGGACTGAGTTAATTGCATTGGTGTTATTTAATTGGGTTTGATTGTTATTGTGTTAGGGTTTTTCATGTAAATAATGGGAGAATGTAATTAATTTGTGTTTAGATAGGGTTGAAAATTTTGTGCACTCAACGTGTTCGATGAAATGCTTTGTCATATGTGATGAACTTGTTTTGTGGTTTTTTAATTGTTTGTTTACAAACTATAAGGAATAGATAAAGTATCAACTATATATGCTATATTTTTCATTAGTTTTGTTGATATAATTTGATGGATTACCACATATTGGATGCATCAATATTTGAATTAAAATTAACTTTCTACTGACGTAATATTTATTTGCTTTATTGGTACTCAACTTAATAAGAATATTGAACAAAATTAATGATGAGCATTAAAATATGACATATCTAAATAACAATAATAATAATAATAATAATAATAACAACCAAAAATCAAAATAGAAGATAATAACAATTTTAACTTAATTTTTTAAAAACAGCAACAAAAAAATCTTTAGATGTTTTATAAAAATGATGCAAAATTCTTATTATTACATACTAAGCAAAATATTGCAAACAATTTTAGCTACATTTTCTCACATTTATAGTTAAAAATGCATACTTATAAAATTATCAAAACATAGCAAATAATCTATAATCATGATAAAATAAAACATAGCTAAATAATGTTTGATATTTTTTTTGTTGCCTTTCTCTGGCATAAAATTTTTTCATGCCAATATTAAATTTTTTTCTTTATACGTAGCTACATATTAAGCTATTAGAAATATGCCCTTATTTTATTAGTTAAAAGATGTTCATATTTCTATAATGTTTATATTTATGTTATGAGTTGAAAAAATTTATATATGGATTCTACCTTTTCATTTGGCCACGTATCCACCAAAATTGCATAAAGTTTCATTTATTAGTATAGGTTAAATACTTAAGTGAGGATTCCATAAAGTGATCATAACCTAAGCAAGAGATTATGGGTTATCCTAAATTATCTAGTTAATAAAGTAGTTATTTATTGAAATTTTAGATAAGAGTTGAAGCTGTTTATGTCATTAATTGGTATAAGTTCATTTTCTTATAGGTTATGAAATATAATCACTTTATAAAGTATTAGGAGAAGTTTCTTCAAAGGACTATTAACATAATTTATAAATTAAAAAATAAATACATGTTTTATAAAATGAGGGTGAAACAAAGGTAAGTAAAATATTAACTTAAGCATAATACAATTTCGAAATTATTATTTTAAAGAAAACTAAGGACATTTAAAAGAAAAGTAAAGAACATGAAGATTGACATTGCTTTATTGTTGAAAGAGATTAAAGAGTTAAACATTAGCTACCAAATAATAGTTAATATTACTATTGAAGTTCTCATCATTGTTATGGGTCAACTTGTAAATTAGGATCTAAGAAAATGGCTATATACTTTCAATTGTCTTGTTTTAGGGGTGTAGTGTGAACTATTAATAATAAACATATTTAATTGCTAATTGTCTTTTTTGATGGTGTTCTATACTTTTATAATTTCTTCAAATTTTATGGAATTTGCATAATTAATTGATATCATAAAAATGAATATGGAAACTTAGGTATCATCTCTTAATTAATTTTAGATATCAAACTAGCAATATTATAACAAAACATAATACATTATTATAATATCAATATATGATGATAGCATCATTGTATACATACAATGAATTTGGCAACATAAATTTCATGGTTTATATATTCATGTATAAAATTGAACTTAGAGACATAATTGAACTTATTTGAATTCATTGTATGATCATTGTATATGCATTCAGTTACAATAATGATATATCACCAAAAAAACTCAAAACATAGTTTAACTTAGTTATCTTAGTACATGGATTTAATTATAATACTGATATTTATTTCTAGTTACAGATTAAAATGTTAACATATACTTAACTAAGAAAATTGTCTTATCTTATAATACAATATAGATGATAATGCAGGAACATTAAATACCTAACTTAAGTTTACTTGTTTACTTAATCAATTCGTCTTTTAGAACTGACATATGATATGTTAAGACCAATTGAATGAACACATCATTTCTTCAAGTTATGTCATACTACTAACCTCTTTTACCCTTTAACACACTTTACATCACCATTAATATTTTCAGCCTTGAGCTCTCATTTATTACCAAGATAAATTATTTAAAACTTGTCTTACTTTCATTCGTATAAAGTAACAAAGTTGATTACCTATGTAGGACGATTTCTTATATCCATCTAACAAAATCTTTTATCTAGAATTGATTGTTAAATACACATTCCAAAAATCATTCTAGAAATGAAACTTAACAAAAAGTCAAGTATTCACATATTTAAATCCTATGTAATCCTCATTGATAACAAGCATTGTGAATGTTCACGTGGACATGTAGTATGGAGACCCAATTTGCGTTGTGATTATTGGTTGATATAGAAGTGTATTTTTATTGCAGGGGGACCCTTATTTCAAAAGGGAGATGTCCATTTTGTAGGAGAAATGCTGTCGAAATTTCAATAGGATCCTCGTAAAATATGATTTTGTAATTACCACAAGAGCTCCTTAGTTTTAACTTATGATCTTATTATGGAGGAGGCTTATAATTATGCAAATTATTGAGGATAACACCTGATTGAATTATTTGAGTATATTAATGACCTTCATTCAGTATAATATTTCATGGCAACTGTTTTCATATATCCCGCTTTCTAATTATACTATGAACGATTTTGTTATTGGTTTTTAGTCTAGCTCTATCATCATCATCTACCTTCACGTACTTCAGGAACATCTTTCTGCATTTCGATTAAGGTCAGTGATTATGTTTTTGCGATAGTTTTTTGTTCTTGATTTATTTGCTTGTGGTATGAACTTTCCATCTGAACTTCCTGCACCTTTTATTGATATGGTTTGCATGATGTGAAACTTGTTTATAGTATAAACAAGGGTTATATATTAGTTTATACATGATGAGGTTGACTTATGTTATTGTTCCAATTATGTTAATTATGTGAATCCATAATTTGATTGATGCTCTTTTAAATGATGAGGTTTTCTTTACTTATTATCTTATGACATATATGATTGCAAACGTATATGTTGGATATTCAGTTTAAATATACTAGGAGTCTAGCATTCAGAACGAGAACACCTAATGTTTAATCACAAGTCTTATCTGACATGTTTTGTTATATGTGGCTAACATAGTAGGCAAACTTTGGATTCACTGGTTTAAAATAACAGTTCTCCATATATGAGTTTTTGGGATAGATCTTGGATGTATAGACGATTAACTCCTGATGGTTTCATTAATCCTGAATTTGTTGAGGGAGTTGATGCGTTTATTCATTATGCATCTTCACAACTTGCATATATGGATGGGTCAAAGATCAGATCTCCATGTAAAAAGTGCAAACACAAATGCTTCCTTACTATTGATGAAGTCAATTTGCATTTGCTGAGAAAATGGTTTGTCCCCAATTATTTTGAGTGGACACGACATGGGGAACCGTTAATTTCTAGCACCTCAAGGAGAAATGAAGCACAATCGTCTGTCAATATAAATGAGTATGACGGGGAGGTTGGATTTAGAAGAAATTATGTTGATGGATCTGAAAACTCATATAGGCAAATGGTTTTCGATGGGGTCGGTTATACATTTAAGGCAAATATGGAAAATGTTGAAGAAGAACCTAACCCACAAGCAAAATATTTTTTTGACTTATTACAGTCAGCCGACCGAGAATTGTGGCCAAATTGTGAGACAATGAACCAATTTTCTTCAATTGCTCGACTATTGAACATAAATAGTGAAGGGCATATTTCGGATCATAGTTTTGATAAAATTCTAGAGTGGTATAATAAATCATTGCTTGCTGATCATACAATAGTTGATAGTTTTTACAATATGAAGAAACTTATTAGGGTCTTGGTTTGCCTGTGGAAAAGATTGATTGTTGTCAGTTGGGATATATGTTGTATTAGGGAGATGATGTGAACTTAGAAGAGTGCAAATTTTGTGCTCAACCTAGGTTTAAGCCAAGAAAGCGTTCTATGAAATAGAAATTAGTTCCATGGAAACGGATGTATTATTTTCCGCTAACTCCGAGACTTCAGAGACTTTATGCTTCTGATGTTATTGCATCTCACATGAGATGGTATGCTCAACACGAATAGGAAGATGGAGTAATGAGCCATCCATCAGATGCACTGGCATGAAAACATTTCAATGACACCCATCTTGATTTTGCAGTTGAAAGTCGAAACGTTCGGTTGGGATTGTCGACGGATGGATTCTAACCTTTTATTCAATTCGAGCAGCAATATTCTTTATGGCCAATTATAATTACTCCTTAAAATTTGCCTCCTTGGATATGTATGAAAGAGGCATATATGTTCTTGACAGTGATTATGCTAGGGCCAACAAATCCGAAGCAAAAAAAATAGATGTTTTCTTACAACCATTGATAATTGAATTGCAACAGCTTTGGGAATATGGTGTTTAAACACATGATGTCACCCTGAAACATAATTTTGTGTTGAGAGTGGCTTTGATATGGACTATTAGTTACTTTCTGGCTTTTGCCATGTTATCTGGATAGAGCACAACTAGAAAATTGGCTTGTCCTTATTGTGACAATGATTCTGATGCGCTTTATCTTCCAAACGTAGGCAAAATATGTTGGTTTGACAATCACAAAAAATTTCTTCCTTCAGATCATCCGTTTAGGCGCAATAAATATAAGTTCATTAAAAATAGGAAGGTCAACACACCTCTTCCTCCTCTAAAAGCTAGTGAGAGATTTTGCAAGAGATTGAGGAATTAGGCTTGCTGAAAGTAATAGAATTAGAAGCTGATGAAGTAAATACAAGCATTAGTAAAAACTTTGGTTGGCAAAAACGAAGCATATTTTGGGATTTGCCATATTGGAAAACGAAGCATATTTTGAGATTTGCCATATTGCCAAATTAATTATATCATTGTGATTTTTCGATGCAATACATTATTACACTAAGCTTTCAAGTTGATTTATTGTTATATCTGTAAGACTTTGTTAAACAATGCATAATTTTATCATTGTTAAAGTTGATTTATTGTTGTTAACAATTTGTTAACCTTCAACTCCATTGCTTTATTTTCTTCTCCATATATTGTGTAAAATATTGATTTCAAAGTATTATATTTGTAGAGAATTCGAAAAAATTGAAATTTAGGTAAACAAATGGGATCAAAGAGATAGCGTGAGGTTATGCAGCCGAGGTTTAGAGTCATGTTTGGAGCAACTTATTGTGAAGGCGGTTCGTCACAGTCTGTAGCTCGCACTGACTCACCTCCTCCGCCTCTAGGGCTGACAGTTGTAGATGAGGCATCACCTACTGCTCTTTATGCTACACCATCCCCTTCCCCAACTCATATATCATCCAATACCAGTTTATCGGATAGAGGAGACGTCAGCCAGCCTGCAACTGAGGGACCTGATGGAAGAAAGTTTATAACAATTGTCAATGAACAGTAAGTGAAATCACATTACTCACTATTTGCTTTTTATTAAGTCTTAGGTTTATCAGTTTTTTCATAGTATAAAATAAGTTGTTATATTAGGTTGGTTTCGTCTTGATTGAGTTCCAGAAATATGACTTCCACATTTAAGCAAAGGATTGAACCTGAGGGATATGTGTGGAAGAATATATCTGAGGTCACAAAGCAATTTTACTTTCAGGAGTTTGAGGTACAAAAAATATTTATTTTCTTGTTATATTGATTTATATACACAAATTACATAAATATTATTACATTATATAATTTTTTCCTTTTTATTTCATAAAGAATTTTACTGGGATTCTTGTTTCGACGCCAGCATGTATAAAGTATGGGAAAAGAAAGATCGTACATGTTATCGCGACTTAATTAATGCGATACGCAAGGTTAGTGCACGACCGCGTTATATTTCGGAGAAAATTTGGAATCATTGGATCGAGTATTGGACATCACCTGCAGCAATGTCCATCTCAGAACGTAATTTCGCCAACAGACGTGGAGACTTAGGGGGGGGGGGAGAGTCTTCCTTTACATACGGGAGGATCAATTACCCACTACGAGCATGCACATAGACTTGTAAGTATCTAAACTTGACACTTATTTTGTATATATTTTTCTTTGTTGTATTGTACATAATGATTATGGTATAAATGTCTGGTGCCTTATATGACTGTATTAAGTTATTTTCTTTGTTCAACAGGGGGCAAATATCATAAACATAGAGGAAACTCTGCCGAAATTTTTATAAATTGTAGTTCACATATGACAATTTAGGTTATACATGTAGGAAGCATCATTGGGCATCAAGCCGACACCTATCTAGCTGTTTTTGCACACCCACACGAAGAAACATGATGGTGTGACATTCATCAACACCGGATGTAGAGAGCTGAATGTATGTGAAATTAATACATTTTCATAATTTCTTAACAATAATCCCTTACTAATGTAAACATTGCTTCCTAATAGAACCAAATACAACAAATCATTCAGTGACAGTCTCAGGAGAAACAACCTGTAGATGAAACTCAGACGTATCTTGATGTTGTGGGTGGTAGGGACCGTATTGGAAGGATATTCGGGCTAGGTTCATGTAAGGCCCCAAAATATACCCTATTTGAAATAATACATGTTTATGAAAGTACATGTGTAATGGGAGTTAGAATTTTGCTATGATTCGAATATGAAAGACTCATGACTTGAATTTTTGATCAAGTAAATTATAGTGAATAAATTGGAATTAATTAATACCCTTGAGGATTAAGGTAATTAAATGTATATTTGGACTAGGAAAAGTATCAAGTGCCAAGTGAAGTTGGTACATGAAAATTACTATGACTACACCTATACTTTAAATGACATTTGGCACCATTGGATGATTGATAAGTGGACTGGTTTTATAGGTGACAAGTGGCAGCATTTTAATTAGGCAAATGGAATTACATGCATTAATACATGTGGCTTGATGCATTACATGTATTAAGACATGTGGCTTGATGCATTATATGCATTAAGACATGTGGCTTGATACATTAAGGACACCTAGCAAAGTAATAGCTGAAGCACTCCAGCTCATTTCAGCAGCCTATGCCCTCACTTTGGCTTCTTTCAAACGAAATTTCACTCTCCTACTCCTCCTCTTAACTTCTAGACAGGTTTCTGTATTTTAGCCATATCTTGCTCTATAGGTATCCAAATTGGATGATTTTAAATTCTTATTAAACTAGAAACTTATATCTACAACTTTTGTGAAGGCATAGAATTTTATTTCTGTCAGTACATGTGTCAAAAGTTTGATTGAATTTGAGTATCTGGAATTTGTCACTATTTGTGAACAGTCTGTAGTCATTTGGGATAATTTTCAAAATACTGAGCCAAATTGCATAAAATTGGTGTCAGTAGAAACTTAAGACATAAAAGAACAAATGTTTAGAAGAATGTTTGGCCTAAATCCTTCAGTTTCATTGTCAAAATGACTATGTAACATTGACCCGAAAGTCTATTTTTGGGGAAAAGCTGGAAGAAAAGGATGAAGTATGTGTTTTCACTAAACTTGCTTTAGTATTTCGATTATAACTTGAACTGTGGATCTCCAAATGAGTTGATTCTTAATTCATATTAAAATAGACACATATTTCTACAACTTTTCTGAAGAAGCCGAATGTTAATTCTATCTCTAAGCATTTCAAAATCTGGCTGGAAGT